>SJYV01028206.1:154921-186000 GCA_006410875.1 Neotragus pygmaeus
AGAGCCTGCTGTTTCTTTTTTTTTTTTTTCATTTGGAAAAAAAATTTTTTTAATTTTAATTTATCAATCTTTCTGTATCAAAGATGTTGTAGCCATTAGATATTCCCTACTCTATTAAAAAAAAATTTTTAATGGCATATAGTTGCTTTACAGTATTGTGTTATTAATAGCTTCTACTGTATAGCAAAGGGAATCAATTATATATATGTGTATACCCACTCTTTGTTAGATTCTTTTCCCATATAGGTCATCACAGAATATTAAGTAGAGTTTCCTGTGCATTAACAGTAGGTTCTCATTATTTACCTGTTTTATACACAGTATCAATACTGTATGGGCTTTCCAGGTGGTTCAGTGGGTAAAGAATCTGCCCACAATACAGGGGACACAAGAGATGCGGGTTCAATACCTGGGTTGGGAAGATCCCTGGAGGAGGGTACGGCTTCCTACTCCAGTATTCTTGATTGGAGAATCCCACAGACAGAGAAGCCTGGGAGGCTACAGTCCATGGGGTCACAAAGAGTCGGACACAGCTGAGCACAGTGTGCACATTAATAATGTATATACGTCAATCCCAGTCTGTCAATTCATCCCACCCCCCTCAGTTCCCCACCCACCACCTCAAGACCCCCGCCTCCTCCCTTAGCCAGAACTGATAGAGCAAATAAGCCCTAGGAAAAATCATAGCTTTAACAGTGGACAGAGGTTTTCTGTGTTCCTACTGTGTGCACAGCATCCTGGAAATCAGTGCGAACACACACCCAGGTTCTCCCTCCCCGCTGCAACCACATCCTAGCAGGGAGGGGTTTATGCCACCACCATCTGACTAGGGAGAGACAGAGGTTGTGGTGAATCCCCACATTCTTAGCCTAAGATTCACCTGATAATTGCATCTTCTGACGCTGTCCAGCGTTTGCTACGTGCAGTCTCCTCAATTCAAGGAAGCTGTGTGCTTACTGTGGCCCCCAAGGCACCTTGTTGCCAACAGGTCTTAGTCTCCCCGGAGACCCCTGCCAAGCACCAAAGGGTGAACAAACCCCAGATGGGACACAGAAGGGTCAATGCTCAGGAAAGCAGGCTTGTCCGGTGCAGAGAAAACCCACCGATGAACGCGCTCACCCACAGGGCTTCGCTTTCTCCATCGCGGTGAGACCTGTCCCCCATCTGCAGTGCGGATGAAGCCTGGAGGGCAGGGCTGGCGCTGCCTCGTAATGAATGCCCCCGAGGTGAGTTGGGAGCCCCAGGCTGGGCGGAGGGTGGTGACGGTCTCCAGGGAGAACTGAGGTGACAGGAAATCCCTAAAGGGAGGATGACCTCATGCTGACGGTGCTGGGGAGCGCCCGCCCCAGGCTCAGCCTGGGGAAGGCAGTGTCCTGGCCCAGACACCCCCCTGAGGGGCCCTCAGAGGAGAGCACAGGGAACACAGACTCCAGGGGCTGGAGCTGGCACAGGCCGCTGCTAGACCAGCGCCTTGCTGCACCCCTTGGTACTATGTTTTGGGGGCCCTTCCCCGGGTGCCTAGGAGAACCTGGGCACCACGTGCAATGGGAGAAGGTTCCACCCAGAGGTGGCCCTCATTAGCGCAGAGGGCGGGGCGGGCACCTGTCTGGTGACACCTGGAGGACCCTGGGCATGCGTCTGTGACCAGGATTCACTCCCAACCTCACCCTGGACGGGTCATTCTCTGTAGCTCTGGAATCAACGATCAGGACACAACCCGCATAGAAACTTCCTTCTGGACACAAGGATGGGCCGAAGGGAGGAGGAGGGGACTGTAGGGCCAGGGCCGAGGGCTGGGGTGCGCACTTCCGGCAAGCGGCTCTGCCTGGAACGTGTCACCAGCAGCAGACCCAGGGCTCGGCTCTGAAACCGTCCCGGGGAGGCTGGGGCCCCTGAGAAAGGCGGTGGCATCTCCGGCTCTCCCTCCAGGCCCCAGGGGGCTCAGGTAGGGGTGATGAGCACCCAAGCGCAGAGGCCAGCACTTGAGCCTCTGCCTACCCACCCCCAGCAGAGTGCAGAAGGCTCCTGGGCACCAGGCAGCACGGTGCACTGAGGCGTGTGGCAGAGCAAAGAGCCTTCCTTCCTCTCCCAGGGCTGAAGGGGGCATACACCCCGCATAGGCCTCATGCCTTGTCTGTGATCTCTTCTGAAACGGGCGTGCGAGAACCCCTAGTCAGACTGGGGACTGCTGGATGGCCTGATGGAATCACTGTAGCTGCTGCTTCCAGATCCGGAAGCAGTTTCCCACCTCATCCAGTCCTGGAAAGGCCCAGAGGTCAAGAGCAATTTCCCATCCCCGGCTTGGGGTGAGGAGGAGATGGGTGAGCTCCTGCACCCAAGGTGCTCTCCTCCCAGAAGAGGGGAAGCAAAGGCCCCCGACACAATAGGACGTGACTCCAAAAGCACTCTTGGGATTTTCCTGCTGGTCCAGTGGCTAAGACTTCATGCTCCCAATCCAGGGGGCTGGGGTTTGATCTCTGGTCAGGGAACTAGACCCTGCATGCTGCAACTAAGACCCGGCACAGCCAAACAAATTTAAAAAAAAATTTTTTTTAAGCACTCTTTCTCGCCCTCCCAAGGAACTTAGCTCACAACTTAATAGTCACAGAAAAATGGGAAATGGATCATGATGTATCCAGACTACAAAAGAACCCTGTGGAGGATGATACCTGTAGAGGTTTTGTGGGGAGAGGACATTTGAGCCTACAGACTGTCTGTTCAGTACTTGCCCTTATCTGTGGTTCTTCAGCTGTTTGGGCTTCCGCGGTGGCTCAGTGGTAAAGAATCTGCCTGCCAATGCAGGAGACACAGGAGACAAGGGTTCGATTCTTGGGGCAGGAAGATCCTCTGGAGAAGGGANCAGGGCTCGGCTCTGAAACCGTCCCGGGGAGGCTGGGGCCCCTGAGAAAGGCGGTGGCATCTCCGGCTCTCCCTCCAGGCCCCAGGGGGCTCAGGTAGGGGTGATGAGCACCCAAGCGCAGAGGCCAGCACTTGAGCCTCTGCCTACCCACCCCCAGCAGAGTGCAGAAGGCTCCTGGGCACCAGGCAGCACGGTGCACTGAGGCGTGTGGCAGAGCAAAGAGCCTTCCTTCCTCTCCCAGGGCTGAAGGGGGCATACACCCCGCATAGGCCTCATGCCTTGTCTGTGATCTCTTCTGAAACGGGCGTGCGAGAACCCCTAGTCAGACTGGGGACTGCTGGATGGCCTGATGGAATCACTGTAGCTGCTGCTTCCAGATCCGGAAGCAGTTTCCCACCTCATCCAGTCCTGGAAAGGCCCAGAGGTCAAGAGCAATTTCCCATCCCCGGCTTGGGGTGAGGAGGAGATGGGTGAGCTCCTGCACCCAAGGTGCTCTCCTCCCAGAAGAGGGGAAGCAAAGGCCCCCGACACAATAGGACGTGACTCCAAAAGCACTCTTGGGATTTTCCTGCTGGTCCAGTGGCTAAGACTTCATGCTCCCAATCCAGGGGGCTGGGGTTTGATCTCTGGTCAGGGAACTAGACCCTGCATGCTGCAACTAAGACCCGGCACAGCCAAACAAATTTAAAAAAAAATTTTTTTTAAGCACTCTTTCTCGCCCTCCCAAGGAACTTAGCTCACAACTTAATAGTCACAGAAAAATGGGAAATGGATCATGATGTATCCAGACTACAAAAGAACCCTGTGGAGGATGATACCTGTAGAGGTTTTGTGGGGAGAGGACATTTGAGCCTACAGACTGTCTGTTCAGTACTTGCCCTTATCTGTGGTTCTTCAGCTGTTTGGGCTTCCGCGGTGGCTCAGTGGTAAAGAATCTGCCTGCCAATGCAGGAGACACAGGAGACAAGGGTTCGATTCTTGGGGCAGGAAGATCCTCTGGAGAAGGGAATGGCAACCCACTGCAGTATTCTTGCCTGGAAAATCCCATGGACAGAGGAGCCTGGTGGGCTACAGTCCATGGGGTCACCAAGAGTTGGACAAGACTGAGCGACTGAGCGCACACAGCTGTTCAGCCTGAGCAATAAGTACAGGAGATGTAACTCTTAGGAGATCTGAGAATGTTTGACAAGGGATCACCTAATAAGCACCCCAACCTAGGGTTGGGAAAGAACTGGGGACTGGAAATGTGGGCAAAGTGCCTGGCAGACTCATTTGTCTGCACTGCTAGAATATCAGCTTCCTGAGGGTGGGGATTTTTTTGTCTGCTTGGCTCACCCACTGTGTTTCCAGCAACTAAAACAGTGCCTGACACACAGAAGACACACAATAAACATTTGTTGAAAAAACGGTAAATAATTCAGGGAGGTAAACCCCATACTGGGCTTCCCTGTTGGCTCAGACAGTAAAGAATCCGCCTGCAATGAGGGAGACCTGGGTTTGATCCCTGGGTTGGGAAGATTCCCTCGAGGAGGGCATGACAACCCACTCCACTCATGGGGTCGCAAAGATCTGGAAATGACTGAACGACTAAGCACAGCACAGCACAGCAAACCCCATACCTGCCACTGCTCACCTCATAGCAGACTAACCACTCTGCTGGAGACCAGTCTCTGGTTCAGCCCTGCTTTCTGCTGGGTCAGACCTCATCCCCTCGGTCAGTAAAACTCCACTGGTAGCCTCCATGCAACAGGAATGGCGGATGTTGGGGAGGATATTATGAATCAGATAGAGTCTCTCTCCTCTGGGTGCTCCCACTTCGGCGGAGAAAACAGACAGGAGACAGACGGCATTAGCAGGTGTGGGGAGAGGATGTGTGTGCACAGGGTGGATATAAATGACATGGCTGGGGGAGCCCCAGGAGACTGCATCCCCTGCTTGAAAGCAGGACTCTGAGTTCCAGGCAGATCCAGGCTTGAAACCTATCTCCATCCTCGTCTAATGCTGGGTAAATTACTTAACCTGGGCTTCCCAGGTGGCTCGGTAGTAAAGAATCCACCTGCCAATGCAGGAGATGAGGGTTCAATTCCTGGGTTGGGAAGATTCCCTGGAGTAGGAAATGGCAACTCACTCTAGTATCCTTGCTGGGAAAATTCCGGGGACAGAATTTGGGCCAGTGGGCTACAGTCCACGGCGTTGCAAAGAGCTGGACAAGACTGAGCATGCACACAAAGCAAGGCAAGTTACTGAACCTAAGTTTTCATTTCTTGTCTACCAAATGGACATAATGCTCTCCTCATAGTTTCCTGTGAGGATGAAATTGAGATAAATTCTGTTCAATGCTCAGCCCAGGACCAGATTTTTACCTGTTAGTGACAGTATTATGATTATTCTTATGGTATTAAACAGGAAGTAACATTTGAGCTGGGGCTTAAACAAGGGCAGAAAAAATAAATGGGTAGTTCTAGATGAGAATGAGTGAAGTTATGGTAACTGAGTATGTCTGCAGAGGAAAGGAAAGCCAAAACAATAGCATTCATGGCCTCTGTTTGCCCTAGGAAGGTGATAGAAAATATCTGATAAGAAAGTAGGACGGGGTTTGAGCAGAAATTGGGAGACATTTGGAATAGCTGCCTTTGGGATGGGAGAGAAACCTACTAGGGTTTTACTAGTTAATGGGATCTGTCAAAAAATTCAGTTACTAGGCTGAAAATCTTTTTTCTCACTTTTTTTGTTTGTTTGTACTTTTGTTTGGCTACGCAGGGTCTTAGTTTTCATATGTAAGATGTTCAGTCTTCACTGTGGCATGCAGGGTCTTTAGTTGTGGGATCTAGTTCCCTGACCAGGGACGGGCCAATGACTCCAGGTTCTGGCACAGAGTCTACCATGTAGAAGTCATCCCATGAATATTCACTGAATTCATGAAGGAAGGAAGATGTGAAATGTCCCAGTTTAGCAAAGAAAGCAATTGAAGACAGACAGGGGACTCTGGTCATTGCCTGCTAAACCTATTTAACTACTGATAAAAAGAACCTTGGAGAATCCCAAGGAAAGAGGAGCCTGGCGTGCTGCAGACTACAGAGTCTCAAAGAGTCGGACAGGACTGAGTGACTGAACAACTGAATCTCAAGGTGACAGTTGAGTTAATATGGCCTAAAACTGTAAAAAATTGTAACTCCATCCAAGTTATGCACTTCCTTAAGAGAGTTAGGTATGAACAAATAGTAACTGAACCGCTCACAATTAGAGATAACTGTATTGTACATAAGGAGGCAATGTAGAGTGTTTTATATTAACATTTGTATTTCATACTTTTATAGATATGAGAGTATTTAAGTTTTCTGTCACATTCCTTTATGGCCTTAAATCAGCAAAGCCCAGGCTTCTGCCATGACAGGAACCAAATGTTATTTTCTAAAGAAAAGAGCTGTGAGATCAGGGAAGTGTCAGGCAATTCATCAGGGGTAAGGAGGATGGGATGCCGAGACAAGCCCTTGATGCTTTAGGGCATATTAGATACTTAACCCTTTCTGTAAAATAGAAAGGTTTGTGTTTTTTTTTTAATGGAGAAAACATCTCTGAAGTCAGGCTTTCCCTTCAGTTTAAAGAGCATTTGGATTCGTAACTTACAGTTTAACAACTAGAGCTAGAACAGATCTCTAGAGCTGATAATCTGACCCTGCATCTTCCTTGGCAGATGAGCACGAGTGACAGGGAGCCCCATGTATGAGTGCTGTGCTGATGAGTGCTGTACTTAGTCATTCAGTCATGTCTGACTCTTTGCGACTCTTTGGACTGGGGCCCACCTGGCTCCTCTGTCCACGGAATTCTCCAGGCAAGAATACTGGAGTGGGTTGCCATTTCCTCCTCCAGGGGAATCTTCCCAAACCAGGGATAGAACCCGTGTCACCCTTGACAGGTGGATTCTTTACCACTGCGCCACCTGGGAAGCCCAGGGACCCCTGAAGCCTGGTCAGTGGCAGAGCTAGGACACTTGCCAGGCTCCCAGGTCCCTCCTCCTGCCGTGAAGCCACCACCTGGAGCCGTCCACATTTGTGCATACTTTGAAACTAAACAAAGTAGTGCTTCTAATTCACAAGGTTTCTACTAGAGACCATCATAATCAACTTTACCATGTGCCCCAATCCTGAAATAAAATATAGATGGGACATGTTATTATGCTTGATCTAAAATTATGAATCTAGAAAAAACGGTACAGATGAACCTATTTCCAAGGCAAGAATAGAGAAGCAGGTGAAGAAACTGGGCATGTGGACATGGGGCAGGGGTGGAGAGAAGGGGAGAGTGGGAAGACCTGGGAGACTGGCATAGACATATACTACCATGTGTAAAATAGCTAGCTGGTGAGAAGCTGCTATAAAGCACAAGAAGCTCAGCTTAGTGGTATGTGATGACCTAGAGGGGTGGGATAGAGGGCAGAATGAGAGCGAGGTCCAAGAGGGAGGGGATATATGTATACAATGGTTGATTTACTTCATTACATAGCAGAAACTAACACAGCATTATAAAATGATCATCACTGTTGCTTAGTCACTAAGTCCTGTCTGATTCTTTATGACCCCATGGACTATAGCATGCCCACTTCCCTGTCCCTCACCAGCCCCTGGAGCTTACTCAAACTCATGTCCATTAAGTTGGTGATGCCATCCAACCATCTCATCCTCTGTCATCCCCTTCTCCTCCTGCCCTCAATCTTTCCCAGCATCAGGGTCTTTTCCAAGGAGTCAGCTCTTTATATCAGGTGGCCAACATACTGGAGCTTCAGCTTCAGTATCAGTCCTTCCCATGATCTCCTTGCTGCCCAAAGGATTCTCAAGAGTCTTCTCCAGCACCTCAATTCGAAAGCATTAACTCTTTGGCACTCACCCTTCTTTATGGTCCATACATGACTACTGGTAAAACCATAGCTTTGAGTATACAGGCCTTTGTAAAGCATATTAAAACAATTTGTTGCTGGGTTTTGCCCCCAGAATTTCTGATTTAATGAATCTAAGGTAAGGCCCAAGGATTTGCATCTCTAGTCAGTTCTCAGGTAATGCTAGCGCTGCTAGTCCAGAACAGAGACAGATGATGGAACATCCCATGCATGCAAAAAATCTTGGATTTTTCTCTAGCTCTTCACCTGTCAGTGTACGGCTGAGGAACAGCAGCATCAGTACTACCTGTGAGCTTGTTCTAAAGGTCTGAGGCCACCATTTCAGATCCATTGAATCAGAGTCTTCAGTATAACAAGCTCATACATAATTTATAAGCATATAAATTTGATAGGGACTGCTCTGTGTAGCCCACTGATTCTCTAGCCTGGCCCTACACTGAATCACCTGGGGAAGCTTTTCAAAAATACTTATGCCCAGGCCCTACCTCCAGAGACTTTGATATAATTGATTTAGGATCCAACCTGGGCATGAGTAGAGTTTAAAAGCTCCCCAGAGGAACTTTCCTGTTGGTCCAGTGGTAAAGATCTTCCTACCAATGTCAGGGACACGGGTTGGATCTCTGATCCAGGAAGATCCCACCTGCAGAGCAACTAAGCCCATGTACCACAACTACTGAAGCCTGTGTGCCCTAGAGCCGGTGCTCCACAACAAGAGAAGTCACCCCAGTGAAAAGCCCACACACAGCAACGAGAGAGTAGCCCCAGCTCTCTGCTACTAGAGGAAAGCCCACACAAAGCAATGAAGACACAGAGCAGCCAAATAAATAAACAAACAAAAAAAATTTTTAAAGCTCCAAAGGGTCTTCTGATGTGCAGCCATGGCTGTGAATCAACACGCTGGCCATAACCGTTAGGTGGGAAAAGGGTTCCTTGTCAGGGCAGCTGTTGCAAATATTCAATGAGGAAAATTTGAAAGAGCAATCAAAAAGCTGCAAAGTCATCACTAGCTGCCGAGAATATACCTGGGTCAGGTAGAGACAGGTTACCCCCTTTCATGGCCCCACAAATAACCTCAATCTCTTTTTCACTCCTCTCTCCATTTTGCTCGGCTTCGACCTCCTCTTCTGTGTTACTTCCTCTTTCTTACTCCTTGAACGATATATAGTAGCATAAAAAATACTTTCCTGCGAGTATATCATTTCACTATGCAAAGTGCTGTAATATATATAATCTTATGCAGTTCAATTAAGTCACTCAGTCATGTTCAGCTCTTTGTGATCCCATAGACTGCGGCATGCCAGGCTTCCATGTCCATCACCAACTCCTGGAGCTTACTCAGATACATGTCCATTGAGTCGGTGAAGCCATCCAACCATCTCATCCTCTGTCATCCCCTTCTCCTCCCATCTTCAATCTTTCCCAGCATCAGGGTCTCTTCCAATGAGTCAGTTCTTCCCAGCAGGTGGCCAAAGTATTGGAGTTTCAGCTTCAGCATTCCAATGAATATTCAGGACTGATTTCCTTTAGAATTGATGGGTTCGATCTCCTTGCAGTCCAAGGGACTCTCAGGAGTCTTCTCCAACACCACAGTTCAAAATCATCAATTCTTCAGCACTCACCTTCCTTTATAAACTCTCACATCCATACATGACTACTAGAAAAGCCATAGCTTTCACTAGACAGACCTTTGTCAGCAAAGTAATGTCTCTGCTTTTCAATATGCTGTCTAGGTTGGTCATACCTTTTCTTCCAAGGAGCAAGTGTCTTTTAACTTCATGGTTGCAGTCACCATCTGCAGTGATTTTGGAGCCCAGGAAAATGAAGTCTGTCACACTGTTTCCATTGTTTCCCCATCTATTTCCCATGAAGTGATGGGACCAGATGCCATGATCTTAGTTTTCTGAATGTTGAGCTTTAAGCCAACTTTTTCACTCTCCTCTTTCACTTTCATCAAGAGGCTCTTTAGCTCTTCTTCGCTTTCTGCCATAAGGATGGTGTCATTTGCATATCTGAGTTTATTGATATTTCTCCCAGCAATCCTGATTCCAGCTTGTGCTTCATCCAGCCTGGCATTTCTCATGATGTACTCTGCATAGAAGTTAAATAAGCAGGGTGACAATATACAGCCTTGACGTACTCCTTTTCCTATTTGGAACCAGTCTGTTGTTCCATGTCCAGCTTGCTTCCTGACCTGCATTCAGATTTCTCAGGAGGCAGGTAAGGTGGTCTGGTATTACCATCTCTAAGAATTTTCCAGAATTTGTTGTGATCCACACAGTCAAAGGCTTTGGCATAGTCAATAAAGCAGAAGTAGATGCTTTTCTGGAACTCTCTTGCTTTTTTGATCATCCAGCAGATGTTGGCAATTTGATCTCTGGGTCTTCTGACTATTCTAAATCCAGCTTGAACATCTGGAAGTTCACAGTTCATGTACTGTTTTAGCCCGGCTTGGAGGATTTTGAGCATTACTTTGCTAGCATGTGAGATGAATGCAATTGTGCAGTTGTTTGAACATTTGGAGTTGCCTTTCTTTGGGACCAGAATGAAAATTGACCTTTTCCAGTCCTGTGGCCACTGCTGAGTTTTCCAAATTTTCTGGCATAGAGTGTAACAGTTTAACATCATCTTTTAGGATTTGAAATAGCTCAAGTGGAATTCCATCAATGCCACTAGCTTTGTTCATAGTGATGCTTCCTAAGTCCCACTTGACTTCGCATTCCAGGATATCTGGCTCTAGGTGAGTGATCACACCATCGTGGTTATCTGGATCATGAATATCTTTTTGGTATAGTTCTTCTGTGTATTCTTGCCACCTCTTCTTAATCTTATTAGATGATATGAAAAGGGGAGAGTTTTAAAGCTCCAGTTCTTAATAAAGTTATCTGGCCTTGATCTGTTATTTAAATAACAGGTGAATTGAATGGTTTGGATTTTACTCTCTCTAAAACAAAACCAATACCAACTACTAATTGAAATGCTCTGTGTTTGCACATGGCCCATGACTGACAGTACCACCCCCCCACCCCCCACCCACCACGATACCTTAAAACTTAAAGCTAAACAGAGGAGTGACTCTCTCACCTTATTTCATGGGACACATCTACACAGCATGTATCCTGAGTGCACACTTAGCATGTGCATATTAGATTCTATAGTACCCGGGACAGTCTGACCATTTCAAATGGCTTTGCCTTCTTATAAAAGTCATTAGCTCTGAATTTCAAAAGCATTAGGCTAAGTGAAAGAAGCCACACATAAAAGACCACCTATTGTATAATTCCACTTGCATGAAATGCCTAGGAAAGGCAATCTATAGAGACAGAAGGTAAATTAGCAGTTACCTGGGTCTGGCAGGGATGGGTAGAGAAGTAACTGTGAATGGGCACTAACGGGTTTTTTGGGGGGGAGGGGTGAAATAGAAATGTTCTAAAATTAGATTACAGCTACAGTTGCACAATTCTATAAATATACCCCCAAACCACTGCATGTTGCTTGATCGCCAGGCTCCTCTGTCCATGGGATTCTCCAGGCAAGAATACTGGAGTGGGTTGCCAATTCCTTCTCCAGGGGATCTTCCCGACCCAGGGATCAAATCCATGGCTTCTGCCACTCTCTTTCACTGCAGACAGGTTTTTTACCCCTGAGCCACGGGGAAACCCAACCACTGCATGGTCCTGGCAAAATGGATGAATTTCACGGTATGTAAATTATGCTTCAATAAAGCTACTTTTAAAAGATAACAACAGCAACAAAACATTAGGATTAAGTATTTCTTCACTTAAAAAAAAGTCTTTCCACCCTCATTTTCCTCTAATACTAATCATTGAAGAGGACAGAGCAAAATGGTTTTAATACAGACTGATTTAAGAAAAAATAAACATCAGCCATGGTTCGATAGCATCATTTATTTGTCTCTGTTGGGTTTGGCAAGGCAAGGAAAGGAGGGAAAAGACAAAAAGGAGGAACGTTTAAAAAGGGGAGAAACAAAAACTGTTAGTTGTTAAATACAGCTGCCTGGGGAAGTTTCCGGTTGGCCAGGCGGAGCTGAGCTGTGGGAAAGGGTTAACCCCGCGGGGCTCCGACATCTGGCCGGAGTGAGGGCGTTGGCAGAGCCGGGTCCGCCCGTACCAGTCTGTACAGGGGAGCTGTCCCGCCCGCTGATTTATCATTCCCTAATGTCACGGGGATGGGATGTTGAAATTGCGGCTAGAATGTGAAATACGAAAAACACGAAGGTTATGATTTAGCGTCTGGGGAAGATCAGCGTTAGCCTTTGGAGAACAGCTTGTAAAGAGAGACGTCGTTGGCAATCCCCTGTGGTTTTCAAGACTCCCGATACTCAGGGAAAGCAAGCTCAGGATTTGGGCGGCCAGAAGTGTTCTGTCAGAGCAGACAGAGGCAGAGATGGAATTTCGAGCAAAACCACCTCTGTGCCTCGCACGGAGATGGCACAAACTGGGCAGGAGGACCAAAGAGAATTTTTTAATTAGACAGAGCCCTGATGTTGAAGGATAAATAAAATGATGTGGGATGTAAACAGCTTAAATCTGTGATTCAAATGACACCTGTGAGAGTCTAGACCTGAGGTGCATCCTGATTTAATTTGTAGTCTCAGAGAATATGAAGAGGAGTAGAAGGAGGGGATCCCCAAATTTTGCTCATTAAAAGAAATAATAGCTTTTATTTTTAGGAGGTGCTAAATAAGAGAACTGAATGGGAAATTGTTTTTGACAGTTACTCAGGGAAGAAAGGTAAGTTTGCAAAAAAATATATATATATAAATGGAACTGTGTGTGTACTTAGTTGCTCAGTTATGTCCGACTCTTTGAGACCCCATCGAACTAGTCCACCAAACTCCTTTTTCCAGGGAATCTTCCCCACCCAGGGATCAAACCCCAGTCTCCTGCATTAGCAGGCAGATTCTTTCTTGTCTGAGCCACCAGGGAAGCCCAAATACAAAACTACATGTGTGTAAATCTTGAATCAAAAATACAGAGAGTCACTACTTTCTGTGATTTCTTTCTTCCCAGCTAGGTTTTACATATTGTGTTGAAGGTGTTTTTTTTTTTCCCCCCACATGTCAGCACACCCTGGTTTACAGGGGAAAATGCAGTTTCCACATTGTTTGTCGGTTATAGAAATGAGCGTTGACAAGCATTCCCTCAATGCTTACGGTATGCTTTAATTATTTCCTGTCATACCAAATGCATCTACAATATGGATTTTAAGAATTGGCCTCAAGACATGGGTGTGCTACATCAAAAGTTAAATAGGACAGCTTGACTACTGAATCTTGAATATTCACTCATTTGTTCATTCATTTATTCAATCATCCAGAAAAAGCACAGCTGCAGGCACTGTACAACAATGGGCAAGTTGGACCCTGCCCTCAGAAAGTACCCAGTCTGCCCAGTGGAATCCCTGGGCAATCTCAGTGTGTGTTGTGGGGGTGGGGAATGGGGTACTGAATTCATTTAGCAATAATAGAGAGAAAAAAGTAAGTAACCATTTAAGGAGTTCTTTATCTGTCTGGCAATACTGGGACACAGCCTAGAAATCAGTATTTCAGATAACTGAGGATAATCATTCTTCAGAACCAATTAAAACTTATAAAAAGAATTTTTGTTAGGAAGCACCCTGAAATATAAAGCTCACTCCCCTCATTCCCCTGCCTGCCTTGATCTAATTTGGTCATGCTGACCCTAAATTACAGCTACCTTTGCTCGGGGAGCCAGGAGGCTGGGAGCATCCTCTTTGTTAATTTTATATCACAGGGTTACTTTCATTGCTGTGTGACTTGGAGCAGACTTGTTAACCTCTCTGATTGTGCTTCTTTCTCTGCAAAAGGAGGGGTGGATGACACCAGATGCTCTTTAAGGGCCGTTTCTAGTGCTGGTGTCTTGTCCTTTATTTTGTGCTATTATAGCCAAGTCCTGGGTGACTTTGCAGTGGCAGGTAGTGTGCCCCTGTGGAAAACACCCCTAGGACGTGATAATCTGAGATTCTTGACAGGCCCAGACTAGGCTCATTAGAATTGTATCCGAAGTCCCCAAAAACAGACCCCGAGGGAGGCTCTGCCATGTTCTTGGGGGTTTCCAGGGCATGAATGGGACAGCCTGGCCCTTGTGAACTTGCTAGGGTGTGCAAATGAACATCCTCTTTATCATTTTCCTTTTTCTTTTTTTGCTTGTTTTTGTAATTAGTCATTGCTAGAAGATTGAGATTGCTTTTTTTCTCTTTTGGCTGCACTACACAATATGTGGATCTCAGTTCCCTGACCAGAAATCGAACTTTTGCCTCCTGTACTGAAAGCACTAAGTCTTAACCACTAGATCAGACTGCCAATGAAGTCCTGAGCTTTCTTCAAATCTTACCTCTAGATTACAGTAGAACGTTACATTCACATACCTACCAATTGTGCTACTATTTCTAAGGCAGAGGGAAACTTTCCCTGGCATGTCTTCCCAAATTTCTAGAACACTGGCACAAAACACATCGTACTTTGCATCAATCAAAGTTCATTTTATTCCTAAAACTGGTATCAAGGCATTCAGCAAGGCTTTGCTAAGACTAATGCCTGTTCTGTTGCTGGAAACAGTCAAAAAAGCCTGTCCCAGGCAGGGTGAGGTGGCCAGCATAGAAGCTTGGCTGGGTGAATGTCAGAAGTGAGCCCTGCAGAGACTCTGGCCACAGGACACTCCTCCTGGATTTGTATGTTTTTCCTTAAAGACCAAAAAATGTAGATGAAGTTCCACCGTTCTCCTATGAAAACAAAAAAGAAAACAGTGTTGGTATTGCTGCAGTTCAGGCCTTCTTGAGATATTTTACAGTTAAAGGTCTGCTATTGGGACTTCCCTGGTGGTCCAGCGGTTAAGACTCAGTGCTCCCAATGCAGGGGTCCCAGGTTAGATCCTTGGTTGGGGAACTAGATCCCACATGCCACGCAACAACAACAACAAAAAAGGCTGCTATTGTTTTCCTATCATAAATGTAATCCATGCCTATTATGTATGTGGGTACGTGTGCTAAGTAGCTTCAGTCATGTCCGACTCTTTGCAACTTTACGGACTGTAGCCCGCCGGGCTCCTCTGTCGATGGGATTCTCCAGGCAAGAATACTGGAGTGGGTTGCCATGCCCTCCTCCAGGGGATTTTCCCAGCCCAGGGATCGAACCCTTGTTTCTTGTGTCTCCTGCACTGGCAGGCGGGGTTCTTTACCACTAGCGCCATCTGGGAAGCCCCACGCTTATTATAAAAAACTAAAAAAAAAAAGAGTAGAAAGAAAGAAAACAAATGAGCATGAGTTGCCTTACTTTAGAGGCAACCACTGGCAACATTTTGGCCTATTTCCTTAAGGTTTATAGTCAACAAATAGTTATTGAGACCCTGTGCCTGGCACTGTGCTGAGTGCTAAGCATGGGACAAGAATGGCCCATTCATCCTCACAGAACTCACAGCCTGTGGAGAGAGACCCTGTGAGTGTGATGACCCAGAAGTATACACTGGAGGGGCTTGACCTCGGCACTCTTCCTCAGTCAGGCTCTGGGTTTAGGAAAGCGTTTCTAGAGGAAGAGACGTTTGAGACCTGGAGAGTCAAAGGGAGGTGTCCAGGCAAGGGGAGGGATGGTGATGGGAGGAAGGCATGAGTGAAATGTGGATTCAGGATAGCTGGAGGGCAGAGGGCAGGGGCCTCTGGGAGGAGGGTTGATAAGAGATGCTGCTGGGGAGGCAAGCCAGGCCCTGCCAGGCTGGGTGTATTTATCAGCCCAGTCATTATTATTCTGTAGCTACAACACTGAGTCCTGCTTCTTTTTCTGTTTTCTTATTTTTGTCTCTAGACTTCATGCTATAGCATAATCATGTTTCACATAAACTATTTTAATGGATACATAATATGCCCCCACTGGATGAGGCGTCATTCGTGTTTTTTTGTTGTTGTTTTTTTTTTTTAAAGAAAGCTGGTGTTTGTTTGCTTCACATTCCACTCTCTTTGTAGCTCTCCAAGGTCTCCAGATAATGACAAATTGGGAAATTCTGAGCAGGATAGATGTATTAATGTTCTTTTACTCTAAATCAGAATTTGAACCACCCACCAGCTGTGTTGACTCCTGGCACAGCTGTTTAGATTCCCTTCCAGAAGTGGAATCAACCCACAGAACAAGTTTCTAGGCAGCACCAAGTCCCACCTTCCTCCGCCCCTTGGGTTCTGAGCATCCTCACCTCCTCTCCCCTCCTCTGATGAAATCAAAGCTCTAAATCAGTTGACAAAATCAACCTTTTATTAAAGAAAAAGCCTTAGAGAAAGAAAAAAGTGTCAGTCAAAAATGATGTATGAAAAAACTCACTCCTTCATCTCTTTTAACCCCCAAAATACAACAAGTGGTCATTCATACATTTAGTCATTCACTTATTCAAAAAGTACTGCCTTCTTGTTTGGCTTCCCTGTGTAGAGAGGCTAAAACCTATCCAGCCACTGAGTGCAGACCTTACGTTGAGAAAAAATCTGACATTCGATGAATATCAAGAAGCATTTTATGGCCAACAGCAGTAGGTGCTATGAAGGAAAACATATGTGAAGGAAAAAGCAGGAAAAATCATAGCAAATTTAAGAGAATGGAAGGAGGCAATATGTCCCAGAACATGGGAACAGAGTCAGGGGAGGGTGTTAGATGGACAAACGAGATTGTCTTCTTTTTACCTCTTTCTCTCTAACACAAGCATAGAATGTCTAATGGGAGATGGAGCATTTCTACCGATTTGGAAAACAACAGACTTGTCTTCAAACTGGGTAGACTTGGCATCAGGGTAGAGAAACAAGTCATGTCACCTTCAATATGTTCCATTTCTTATTTCCTTTGGTTTTTGAGACCCTGAGGGTCAAAGGTTATGAAGGGAGCCCTCAGGGCACTTAAAATGCTAAAACCACACATGAATGAAGTCGTGTTTATGTATATGACCTTTATGGATAGCTCATTGATTTTCTTTCTGTTGAATGTTCTTGAAAAGTATCTTACGATAGAATGTTTTCATGAGCTAGATGTTAATGCTACATCCAGCAGCCACAGTTTCTCAGAGAAGTAAGCTTGCCTTTAGACTTTATTATTGATTTATTCTGCCCAATCGAATCAGTTGGAAATCTTTTGGTTACAAGTGATAGAAAGCCCCGCTCAAGTTGGCTTAAGCAAAAAGGGAATTTATTGGCTGATGTTACTGGATAGTCGTGGCGTAGTGCTAAGTGTCAGGCAAAACTTAATGCAGGGGCCAACCGATATTACTAGTACTCCACACAGCTCTGTTCTTCCAGAGTGTTGATGTTGTTCTCACACAGTATCTCCCCTTGGGGTCAGAAGGCAGCCGCTAAAGCTTAGCTTGAAATCCCACTGTGAAAAGGGAGCAGAAAGCCACCAGTGCCATCCCCAAGAGCTGGAAGCAAGGAAGGAGACCCACCCAAAGTTCAGAGGCTTAGAGTGGGGGAGGTGTGGGCCCCACAGAAGAAACTGGAATTTTTTTAATAGGAGAAAAGTAAATAGATCTAAGAGCCTCACCACCCCCACCCCAAGTCACTATCAAAAAACCTAACTTTTCATAGGACCCATTTATGCTTGTCGATAGAAGAAAAACTCACAGAATGGAAGAGCTGGAAAGCAAACAAAGAAGTCATCTGGTTTGATCCTCTTTCCTTGGGTGGGATCAAATCCAGAACTTTCCAGACGGATGAAAATGCGTCAATGTTTCCAATGAAAGAACCGAGTCCTGGGCCTGGACATCTCATGATTCTCAACCTAAACACCATTCCCTGTCACCCCTCCTCCCCTCCATGCCCTCAACAGATGAAGAAACGGATTCCACGTTCATTTTCTCCAGTATAAATTCTGTTCTTTATGGCTTCTAAGGCTTCAAATTCCACCAGAACATGTCAGATTCACTTCATTTTATCATTATGTCATCCGGCTTCCTTCCTATTTTTTTCTTTCATCTTAATTCAGGTTTTGTGTCTTGAAAGCATTCCTGAATTTTATAGAGAGCATAAAGCGGATACTGCATAAAATGTATTTTTTTTGCAGTGACTATTTCTCAGAAGTGTGATCTTGCTCTCATACCTTGTGTAAGTTCCTGAATCTCTCAGAGCCTCCGTTTCCATATTTATTAAAATGGGGGGGTAGTGATAATAATGATATATATATATATTATTATGTATATATGTATAATAATAAGCCTATTTTTTTCCATAAGGATTAAAACATTTAGAAGTTTGCATTTGGCATTTAGTGACTGTTCAATAAATGTTAGCTGCTGCTACTATTATTATATCATTATCCTTATTTTATGGCATCTCCTCCTCTTTGGGTATTTCATCCTTGTACAACCAGACTTTTCTTCAGATCTGTTTCCTCATCGCCCACAAGACAAAAATCAAAACCGGACGTTCAAAGTTTCTCGATCCTCCTCCTGCCTGGCTTGGTTTTAATGCTGCTATTTGATTTGGTTTTCTCTTTGATCTTGTAACTGGGAATCATTCAGTGGCCCAGGGACCTAAGTAAATGGAGAGAGAGCAGAGATCCTGGCATCTGGATTCTCCATGCAAGGCCCTGGATTGGTGCATAAACAGCTTTCCTCTCCTGCCAACCCTCTCCTTGGACCACAACCCTGGGCCCCGCTCCCAGAAGACCTCTGGGCCACCAGGGGCTGGGGCTGAATGACGCAGCCTTTGCACCGGACCTTCCAGCACAGCAGCCTTCACATTTGCCTGATGTGCCTCCAGGGGCTGCTGGCTGGACATCTGCTCTTTCAAACGTACCCTCCCCCCACCTCCTCCCATTCTTCCAAGCCTCTGGCTTAGTGTTGCTTCTAAAGCTCAAGCCCCAGCCCTGGGTCTCCTCTCCTTCCCTCCAACTTTTACCCCTTCCGACTAGAAGACGTTCATGGTGTCCAGGATCTCTTCTACTCCTCCCACGAGGTTTTGCTACTTTCTTAGGCATCTGAGTGATAGCTTTCTTTCATCTTGTACCATTTATTCTCAGTCAGACATAAATTTCTTAAAGTTTGCTGGCATTTGCTTGGCACCCCGGCACAGCTTCTAGCATGAATGCAGACTTCACCCATTTTTACGAGTTGTAAAGAAGGGCCTTGTTACCCTAAAAGCCAAGTGTCCCATTTTTTGCTTGTTCAACCTTTTTAAAAAAATTATTTGTTTTTCACTGTGGTGGGTCTGTTTCGGCACACGGAGTCTGTTTCAGCACACAGGCTTTCTCTAGCTGTGGCGATGTGGGGGGAGGGTGCTACTCTCTAATTGGGGTGCACAGGTTTCTCATTGCAGAGACTTCTCTTGTGAAGCAAAGGCTCTAGAGGGTGTGGGCTTCAGTAGTTGTGGCACACAGGCTTAGTCATGCCTCGGCATGTGGGATCTTCCTGGACCAGGGATCAAACCCATGGCCTCTGCACTGGCAGACAGACTCCCAACCACTGGGCCACCGGGGAAACTCTATTCAACCTTCCTTAAGTGAAAAATTTCAACTTTGAAACACAACCTCTGTAGTGGTGAGAGGGCAATAGTGAATGTTTTTTTTTTTTTTGCAAAATGTTACAGTACTGGAGCCTCAGTAAAGTCCTGCTTCTAAGCATGCCCAGGAGGAATGGGGAAGTAGTGATGCACTTCTGGGGCTCTTTTCCCTGGGATGACATGGAGTGCTTTCTCCCAAGGACACAGAGTCCCAGCAAGTCAGGCCTTCTGAAGAGGGTGGCTTTAAGTGCTCTGACTTGCCTTTCCTGTGGGCCCATGCCTGATTAGCCACAAGTGTACTATGAGAGACTGAAAGGGAAATTCACGAACAGAGAGGGTGTCATGTGTATGTTGTTTTTGTTCAGGCTCTAAGTAGCATCCAACTCTTTTGCAACCCTATGGATGATAGCCCACCAGGCTCCTCTGTCCATGAGATTTCCTAGGCAAGAATATTGGAGTGGGTTACCATTTCTTATTCCAACGGATCTTCCGAGACAGGGGATCGAACCCATGTCTCCTGCATTGGCAGGCAGATTCTTTACCGCTGAGCCACCTGAGAAGCCCCATCATGTATATGACCACTGCTAAAAATGAGAGCCAGAATCTCCCAGTCAGGATTCTCCTCAGCTGTTCCTTGTCACAAGGGTGGAGCCTGGCCAGGTGAACTGACCTGACCATCTTCCTGTGTGCGCGCCTGTGGCTGGCTTGTGGGAGTATGTCCTTGCAGGGCTTCTTATGACTCCTCCTCGGCCTGAATGAGGATGCCCACTGTCACCTAACCAGGATTGCAGGCAAAGTTCCTGTCCAATGCAGACAACTTGCAGCTTCCTTGGGAGGGTTGGGGGTGTTGGAAGTGGCCCTCCCCAAACATTTTCATCTTTTATTTTTTCCCACGATGCCCAACTGGCCAATCTGCATTCCATACACTCTCTGAGGTCCAGAGGCTTGCAGGATAAGGTTCTAGGGAGCCCCACGGCAAGGATGGAGCCACACAGCATCACTTAGGGCTCATCACTTTGGCTTAGACTCAAAGCTGGCTGGGACCACTGAGCACACCTTATCTGCTGTCAGGCAGGCACTAAGGGGGAGGAATGCTGGCTTTTGAAATGCAGGAACTTCCAGAGGACAAGGGTGAAGCCCTGGCCCCTTTGCCAAGTAACTGGGTGGCCCTGTGTGGTTTTATTTCACTCTCCCAGTCACAGTCTCTGCAAGAGTAAAGTGGGAACTGGACAAAACAATTTCTACAGTTCTTGATGGCTCTAACATTCTGAGATAGTATAATGAAAATAAACTCAAGCAATTACCTAAAAGTTTCCCAGTTCTAAGAGTAAATGGGGACAGTTGGAACCACTGGAAGGCCTCTGTCTCTTGCTAGGGCCATAGCACAATGCCTGGAAGTGTCTCACCTCTGGGGTCCCCGAAAGAGAGAGCAGCTTGCTTATGGCACTGGGCAAAGCCACAGGGCTTGACGTCAGCATGGAGTCCTGGGTGCCCTCTACCTATACTAACAGGAAAGGCAAGGGTTACTTAAATTCAGGGACCATTCCTCACCTGCCACTGTGTGTGAAGTACCCTATGGAGGACACTGAGAAGTAGAAAATACAGTGTCCACCCTGAAGGAGATTTCTAGCTAATCTGACTTTCTTTAGTTACTCAACACGCCTCGTCTTCCTTGTTTACTTCCAGGTCTTTCATATGTTGCACCGTCGACCCAAAACACTCTCTTTATCCCTCTGTTGCTAGGACTGCTGTCTGTAGCAATGCAGGCTGCATACTGCATAATTCTAGATCTGAGTACACAGGTCTGAACTGTGCCCAGAAATGTGCAGTGCACAGCCTGTACAACTGTACAGCATGGCTTTGACTGCCATCTGACTGCCATCTCACCCATTTCTCCTACCTGTGAGTAGCTCATAGTCATCTCAGTTTTCAGCTTAGATCATTACCTTTCCTTCTTTCTGTTCATCTTCCTTTCCTCTCTCCTTCCCTTCCTTTCTTCCCATCTCTCACAATTGTTAAGCAGCTACTATGTGTCAGGACCTGTGCTAGAAGTTGGGTATAAAGCTGAGTATATCTGGGAACAAAATAGACAGGGTCCCTGTCTTTGTGTAACTTACATTCATGTGAAGTATTTTGGGCTTCCCTTGTGTGGATCAGCTGGTAAAGAATCTGCCTGCAATGTGGGAAACCTGGGTTCGATCCCTGGGTTGGGAAGATCCCCTGGAGAAGGAAAAGGCTACCCACTCCAGTATTCTGGCCTGGAGAATTCCGTGGACTGTATAGTCCATGGGGTCAGACACGACTTAGCGACTTTCACTTTCTTTCTTTCCTCCAGGAAGCCTTATTGCCTCCGGTGCCTGCTGATTGATGAATGGCTCTGACTTGGGGAACTTTGGCTCTAGAACACAGTGCTTCTGGTCTGGAGAGAATCTGAGAAGGACAAGTGGAGTTAAAGAGACTAACCTGAAGCTCTGAATCCACCTGAGCTGGAGCTCCTTCCCCTCCAGCTTCCGGTCCCTGGGAGCACCCTAGGGCATCTGTGAAGCTCATTAGTGAAGCAGCGATTAATATGAAGCCCAGAGCATGGCTTATCCCTGCCAGGGAGGCCACAAAGTTCCAGAACATCCCAAGAAGGAATGGAGCACCACCCAGGCCTGCCTCCCGGGGCTGCGAAACAAGCCCTAATGAGTCCTCTCCAGGGGAGGGTGAAGTCACCTGCCAGGAGGCAGCTAAGCCTCAGGTGTTCTCCAGGAGGCTTAAAATAGCCGGGTTCCCTCCACAAACACCTTCCAACACTGTTTGGGATGGTGGATGCCAGGAAGCTAATGAATCTGAGCTTAGTGAATTAATTGTTGATGAAATAATGTGAATAGTGTGCTTCCTGTTCATCAGTCTCTACAGAAATTAATTAGCCCCGCTTGGCAGCAAGCAGGATCAAATTTTCAACTTAATTTATGAATTTGGCCAAACCGTCTATGGGAAGCCTTGCCTGGAGGACCTTCCGTGGCAACTTCGTGTCCAGACAGGCCTTGCCTTTCATAGAAGACGTGACTGCTTAAGAGAGTCCCAACAAGAGGAGAAGGCGGTGGGGGAGCGAAGAGGTTTGATTGGGAAACTCCAAGCTGACCCCCGCCTCTCCAGTCCTGTCTTCCTGCCTCAGCCCTCCCCATGGACCCTGCATCTGAGGAAGGTCTGTTAGCTGAATTGAGGGGGTGATGACTCAGAGCAACGGGGCTAACTTTTCAGGCACGGTCTGACTTCACGTTTAATCATTCCTTGCTGTGTGTGCTAGCTCAAATTGCAGAATGACGTGAAAGAAAAATAAATCTAATGAGAAGTGTATTTGGGGGACTATTTTTAAACAGGGAGCAGAGAAATTCTTGTGCCTGGCAAGATCAGTTTGAGCAATTGGTTGGCATGAGGCATGAATTAGAGCCTGTATGCCCAGGAGTTGGGCACAGAACTCCTGGCTGTTGGGTATTCGGTTAGCTTTGTCACTGTGGGAGTCAGGCACTCTCACTGCAGCCAGTGTGAACAGGAATCCCCACCAGGTTTTCCCCGCTGAGCACTAGAATCTGATGTAAACCTATGAACAGAGTGACTTGAGTGTTGCCAGTCTCTACAACATTTCTGAGAGTGAGTGAATAAGTGAGGATCTGTGTGCCTACATGCCTTTTTATGTTGCTAAAACTCCAGTTTTCTCATGGAAAAGCCCAGGAACCACTGAGTTAAAACAGGAGCAGAGAGGATAATGGGATGCGTTGCAATCTATTATAACTGAACACTTCTGGCCAGCCTCAGGAGTCAGGAGGGGAAAAGAGGCCATGTGGTCATTTCTACCACCCAGACTTATTCAGTAATTCAAACAGTAACTAAGCAGAACTGTTGTAGGCATTGGAGACTCAGCAGGGAATCAGATAGACACCACCATGCTCCCAGGAAGCTTATTTTCTATTAGGAGAATAGACACAAGTTCTTGGCATCTGGTTTCTGATTCTGTTCAAATGTAGACTTGTTAACTTTTTATCACAGACCACTTTACTGAACTCTGAGTTCTATATTAGTTTCTGTTTTTAAAACAAAATGCAGGGTTCCCCTCCTGGCTCAGTGGTAAAGAATCTGCCTGCCAATGCGAAGTCACAGGTTCGATCCCTGGGCCAGACAGATCCCACATGCTGTGCAATAACTAAGACCATGGACCACAACTATTGAGCCTGTGCTTTAGAGCCCGGGAGCCGAAACTACTGAGCCCACGTGCTGCAACTACTGAAGCCTGTGCCCTAGAGCCCATGCTCTGCAGCAAGAGAAGCCACTGCAATGAGAAGACCTCACACTTCAATGAAGAGGAGCCTCCGCTCAACACAGCTAGTGAAAAGCCTGCCCAGCAACAAAGACCCAGCACAGCCAAAAATAAATAATTTGTTTTAAAAAAGCACACTGCCTAGTAGATATATACATAGTCACCTCCTGCGTGTGCATGGTTCTTTAAATTCATATCTGTAATAGTGCCCTCTAATTGAGTCCAGAAATATTTCGATCTTCTAAAGAGAGCCAAAATCAGCAACAGTTTTAGGACCTAGCAACCCTGGGTAGGAAGCGTGTTTGTCCAAGGCATTAGCTGTTTTGAGGTGATCTTGGGTCCCTGGGAGGCAGCCCCTTGTAGGTTTGGGTTGACTGAGAATCAAATCAGATCAGGTTGTGTGGAAGGACTCACTAGTGCACCGAATCTGCTGCTATCATCAGGAAAAGCATGTTAAAGGGAGAATGTTGGAACCCAAGCAAGTGCCTACCTCCTCCCTGTAGGCATTCGCAGCTGCAACCAGACTACCCTTGCCTTTAGAAATCTGTGATGTTATTACCAGCTCACTCCGTGACCTCAGGCTGTGTCTGCCCTTTGTTTACCTTTGTTCTCAAACTGCCAGGTATATAATTCCCTCCGGTAGCTTCTTGGGAGAAGGTAGATTGCATAAACAGAGGGGTGTGTAGGGACAGCTCTAGCCGGAGAGAGAGGCACAGCAGGGAGATGTGCTGAGAACCCAATCATGGTCTTCCTTCAGTCCAGCTCCACTGACAGTTATGGTTCCATAACAAATGTCCTTTGCTTTCTTCTCCTCAAGTCACCTGAACCACTACTCCCCCACCTTTTCAGACTGAATAATTCTCAGGCCCCGCTCACACGCTAGTCCACCTCTCGAGGGCTGCCCCAATGGTGTTCTTTGGAGGGAATTTCTTCCTCTTTTCTGGCCTCTCACTGTTCTTAAAAGGCAGCTGTTTGTTTATGATCTTGCCTACAAATTTCAAAGTCCTTCAAGGAAAGCCTGTGCATTCTTAACAGGAATTGTTAACTGTAAACTGTCCCCAAGAGTCTTCACATCGAAGAGGGACTAAGTATGTGTCTGTTCTGTGTCTATTCCACCCTGGGAACGTTTGAGGACAAATTACTGTTTATAGGAAATGGTGCAATTTAATGAAAGAGGTCTTAATGTTAAGTCCAGTTGTGCTGAACATTCAAAATTTTTTCTTTACTGAGAGCAAATAAACAGAGTGATCCTCCTTGGCGTCCCACCGCCCAGAAATGTGATTTAGTGAGATCTCCTCCTCCCGCCTCCTCCCTCATTCTTCCTGTGATTTTTATGTCACTCTGCCAGAGATAACAGAGGCCAGGAGGTTAGCAATGAGAGCCAGAAGACCAGGGTTCAAATCCAGGCTGTGCCTCTTACTAGCTGAGGGATGCTGCAAAAGCTATTTAATTTGCCTCAGCTTCAATTTGCTCAGCTGTGAACTGGAAATAAAAATACCTGTCTTGGGACTTCCCTGGTAGTCCAGGGGTTAAGAATCTGCCTTCCAATGCAGGGGACACAAGTTGGATCCCTGGCCTGGGAACTAAGATCCCACATGCCTTGGAGCAACTGAGCCTCCAGAGAAACAACTAGAGAAACCCAAGGGCTGCAACGAAAGATCCCACGTGCCACAACTAAGACCTCAACACAGCTAAATATATAAAATATTTTTTTTAATGCTCACCCTGTAGAGTTCACATAAATAAATAAAACCTGTCTTGCCTACCTCCAGGGTGGCTGTGAACATTAAATGAGATGGTATACGGTACCAGTGCTTTAAGATGGTTTACCCCAGTGTGTTCACTGTGTGAAAGTCACCAAGCCACACAGATATAACTGTGTGTATCTATCATGTTCCAGTAAAAGTACTTTATAAGGTAATACTTCATACAGACATTTCCAATTGCTATTAAACTATGTGCTGGTGAAAAGAGGAAAGAATGATTTAAAGTTGGTTGCAAGTCACTAACAGTCTTGAACAGATGTTGAGTTTATAAAGAAACTAGTCACTTCGGTTCACTGAGACAACTTCATATTTTGTTAATCAATACTTCATAATTCTCAGTGTTTTCATTTTACCACAGTCAAACACAACAGAACCACCTTTTGGTAATCTGGAGACTTACACTTGAAAAATTTAGGCGCTATCTATGAAAAAATATATGATAGAAGAATGAGTTCTCTCGCTCATGTACATTTTATCTCTAATAACTGGGATGTGTGTGTATTAAGTCACTTCAGTTGTGTCTAACTCTTTGTGACCCCATGGACTGTAGCCCTCCAGCTCCCTCCAGGCTCCTCTGTCCATAGGATTCTCTGGGCAAGAATACTGGAGTGGGTTGTCATGCTCTCCTCCAGGGAATCTTCCTGGCTCAGGGATCAAACCCAAGTCGCTTATGTCTCCTGCATTGGCAGGCAGGTTCTTTACCACTACTAGCACCACCTGGGAAGCCCAATAATTGGGATATGCTATGAGCTATTGTAATTGTTTGCTTACCACTTCATACTCAGTGCCTTGTAGAGTGCCTGACCAATTGTCCCTATTTATTTAAGGACCAGGGGGTTTGTGGGAGACAGGGCTTCTAGTGCTAAAACCAATGTCCAGGAAAACCTGAGACGGTTGGTCACCCTCCCAGCACATGGAAGATGCTCGATATTGGTGGAAGGAAGACAGGCAAGTAATTCAGGAGCAATGCAGCATTGGTGGTACAGTGGTGAGCATAGCTGCCTTCAATTCAGGAATAAATTTTGGTACTACAAAGCTCTCCTTTCCTTTAAGCTTTCTAAAAATGTACCTTATGGGTGCATACTGTAAATGTTTTAAGATTCATATTTAAAAGCCACTACTCTGCACTTTAAACATCGTTACAGGATTAAACAGGATCAGCAGTAGTAAAGAATCTGCCTGCAATGCAGGAGACACAGGAGATGCAGGTTCAATCCCTGGGTCAGGAAGATCCCTGGAGGAGGAAATGGCAACCCACTCCAGTATTCTTGCTGTAAAAATCACATGGACAGAGGAGCCTGGCAGGCTACAATTCATGGGGTCACAAAAAGTCAGACACGACTGAAGCAACAAAGCACACACACACACACAGTGGTTAATGTTTGGCATTACATTGCTCGGACCTCAGGCAGATGTAAAGATGTGGCAGCTACACCATCAGACACAATGGTCCTAATTCTTTCCTCTTGACTGCAGGATTTCATTCTAAAAAAGAACCATGGAAATTTTACCTTTGCCTTTATCCATTGGACAGTTAAATTCCAAACACAGGATTAAGGGTGGGTGTTGTTCTCCTGGCCAAAGGCTTGTAGGGCTGGAAGAGACCTCAACAATAACTCCAACCCCTTCTATGGGAAAGTCAGACCAGAAAAAAGTTGGCAGCAGAGCCAGTCTAGGACTGTCTTCCTGATTTTCTGTGTATCTCACTTCCCACATTTTTTCTTTTTTTTAATCAGCGTATAGTTGCTTTGGGGCTTCCCTGGTGGCTCAGATGGTAAAGAATCCACTTGCAATGCAGGAGACCGCAGCTCGATCCCTGGGTCAGGAAGATCCCTTGGAGAAGGGAATGGCTACCCACTCCAGTATTCTTGCCTGGAGAATCTCATGGACAGCAGAGCCTGGTGGGCTACAGCCCATGGGGGTCTCAAAGAGTCAGACACGATTGAGCAACTAAGCATGCACACACGCATAGCTGCTTTACAGTGTTGTTGGTTTCTGCCATACAACAACATGAATCAGCTATATGTATACATATATCCCCTCTCTCTTGAACCTCCCTCCCACCCCCATCCCCCNACCGCACTCCCGCAACTCGACGGGCGAACAGCCCTTCTCCTACTCCTTTTCTTGGGCTGCTCACCAAACGTCGGAAGCTAAAAAACACTTGACCTGTGTCGTCAAGGTCGAAGAGCAAGGGGCAGTCTCCGAAACAGTATGGGCCAATAGCCTTCTGTCTCCAAATTTAGGCACGGAATAGAAGAAATTAAATACCGAATGATCCACAGTCCTTAACTGCTCCTTTTTCATCAAATCTCCGAACTGGAAGGCACCCGTGAAATTTCCAACTTCACGTATCTCATTTTACAAATACAGAAACTGAGGCCAAGAGACAGACGGAATGTGTGTGTATCTGCATATACATATATATGTCTATATATACACATACAATCTCCAAACTCTGCTTTTCCTCTGGCAAAGACAACCAAAACCAGAGTATAACTTCAAGTTCTCTCCAGTCAGTTGGGAATCGCTCATGGGTGTGCAAGAGAATGTAGAGCAAGAAACTGCTTGAGGAATCCCATCAAGCATGGGGACCTCAGCGCTATGGCTAATCCAACCTCACAGGTCAGATCAGGGCCCTGTGGATTGATCATTTTGACCTCCTATTTAATTTTAATTATTTCCTTCTCCCTCGATGTGCTGCAAATAGCAAGACTGCGCTCTGACACACCCAGGTGATGAGACCTCTGAGCTTCCAAGCCCTCCTTCTGGCCCCAGCTCAAATGTTACCACCCAGAGAAACGCTGTCCCATCCACCCGCTCTTGGTGAGGCCTCCATCCATAAAGCCCTTAGTATCTATCCAAATTTCCCAGCTACTGTCAGTCTCTTCCACGAGACTGCGGTTCTGGAGCGCAAAGAGCTGTTCCAGGCTTCCCTGTACCAGGTGCCTATCACTGTGCCGACACTCAGTTGGCGCAATAAAATTGTGATGGAATTGACATTTGGTGAAAACGTCCCTGTCTCGCCTCTGCGATAGCTTCTCCTTCCAACGCTCCGGCCTTTGAGATTACGTGCAGAGAAGAGGTCACGAGGCCACGCTGCTGTGAACTTGACCCACAGTGGTTAGTCCAGGAGGAAAGTGTAAGGAGAAAGAAGACCAGAGCGGGTAGGTGGGAAGAGGGAAGCCTGAAAGGGCGGGGACAGGCGGGCGGTGCTGGAGGAACGAGAAGGCAGTCTCTGGTCCCCCTCTACCGTGCGTCGCGACCCGGGTGGGGTGCAGTGGCGGGGACTGTACCGGGCACCATGCCCCACCCTGCGAACAGCCTGCGCCCCCTGCCCTACTTCTCCACGGCTGGGGGCTGTGGAGCCGGTGGTAAATGCTGGGAGAGGGGGCGCCCGAGCCGAGGTGGAGGAGGGGGCGGGGGCGAGGCTCGGCGCCTTCTCGCCCCTTCTTCAGCAAGAGACTCTGCGGCGGCGGCGGAGTCCCTCAGCCTCGGTCATGTGATAGTCTCGAAGCGCGAGCTGCGGGGGTCTCGGCGTCTCGGGGACCATTACAAAACGCAGTCAGGAGAGCGCGTCGCTGCCACAGCCGCCGCCGCCTCCTCTCCAGCTCCAGACCCGCCCGGGAGAGCGGCTGCAACTGAGCCGGCCGGGCCAGCCCCGCGCTCGCCTGGCGCTCGCAGAAGCCCCTACGCCTGCGCCCCGCATCCAGCGCCCCCGCCCCTCCTCAGGGTCTGCAAGCGCCGCCGCCGCTATAGAAATCTGCAAACTTTCCCCCGACACCCCCAACCCCGCCGCAAGGCGACCGCCTACAGCTCTACCCCCCGGATCCGCTGCTAGCTGCCGGAGAGAAGGGAGACGCGGGCTGCAAGAGCCGAGCTCCCTTCTCCTTACCTCGCCTCTCCTCTCCAGGAGCACGAAAACGCACAGCGAATTAAGGGACGGGTCACCGGGCAGCGTGCAGCGCGCTGTTCAGTCCCACCGCCCCCGGCCTCCAGCACAACCAGCGCCAACTCGGATTTAAAGGGCCAGTCTTGACTGCCCAGTCCTTCCTTCCAGCTCTTTGGGCCTGCGCTTCCCTCGGACCGAGAGAAAGACGAGACGAAGCCAGAAGGAAACACGGCCCCTCCCGACCGCTCCTCCGCCAGCTCCCACACTTAACCTCTGGCCACCCGCGGGAAGACGCCGGGGGGGTTGGCGGTGAAGCTGGCGCGCCCCGCTTGCGACTGTGCGCACGGGTTCGCACCCGTCGAGGCAAGAAGTTGCGAGCGTCGGATCACTAAATTGGCTCCAGGGGCCAAACGCGGAGACCACAGGCAGCGGGGAGAAGGCGGGAGAGAAACGGCGAGAGAGTCAGGGGGGAAAGAGGGCGGGGTGGCGGGCCTGGGAAGGCGGAGTGCAGGTTAGTGAAGACAGCCAGGCCCCGGGAGTGGGGTGCGGAGGGACGGTGCGGTCCGCTGTGGGCCAGAAGGCGGTGGAGACGCCGGGGGCGATGCCGCGGCCGGGTAAAAGTTCGTACAGCGACCAGAAGCCTCCCTACTCTTACATCTCGCTGACCGCGATGGCCATCCAACACTCAGCGGAAAAGATGCTGCCGCTGAGCGACATCTATAAGTTCATCATGGAACGCTTCCCCTACTACCGCGAGCACACGCAGCGCTGGCAGAACAGCCTGCGCCACAACCTCTCCTTCAACGACTGCTTCATCAAGATCCCGCGGCGGCCCGACCAGCCCGGCAAGGGCAGCTTCTGGGCATTGCATCCCGACTGCGGCGACATGTTCGAGAACGGCAGCTTTCTGCGGCGCCGCAAGCGCTTCAAGGTGCTGCGCGCGGACCACCCTCACCTGCAGGCTGGAAGCACCAAGGGCGCGCCGGGCACTGGGCCCGGAGGGCACGTGCACCCCCACCACGCGCACCACCCGCACCATCAGCACCACGCCGCGGCGCACCATCGCCATCACCACCTCCACCCGCCGCCGCCACCTCCCCCGCCGCACATGGTGCACTATTTCCACCAGCAGCCGCCTCCCGCTCCACAGCCGCCGCCCCCCCTCGCTTCGCAGCCCCCTCAGCAGCCTCCGCAGCAGCCTCCGCAGCAGTCTCACCCCGGCAAGATGCAGGAGGCAGCGGCCGTGGCAGCGGCGGCGGCGGCGGCGGCGGCGGCGGCAGTGGGCAGCGTGGGGCGCCTGTCCCAGTTCCCGCCCTACGGGCTGGGCTCGGCCGCTGCAGCCGCCGCTGCTGCCGCCGCGTCCACGTCGGGCTTCAAGCACCCGTTTGCCATCGAAAACATCATAGGCCGGGACTACAAGGGCGTGCTGCAGGCGGGCGGGCTGCCTTTGGCGTCGGTCATGCACCACCTGGGTTACCCCGTGCCGGGCCAGCTCGGCAACGTGGTCAGCTCCGTGTGGCCGCACGTCGGCGTCATGGATTCGGTGGCCGCGGCTGCCGCCGCCGCTGCAGCCGCCGGGGTCCCCGTGGGCCCGGAGTACGGCGCCTTCGGGATGCCGGTCAAGGCCTTGTGCCACTCGGCAAGTCAGAGCCTCCCCGCGGTGCCCGTGCCCATCAAGCCGACTCCCGCGCTGCCTCCAGTGGCCGCGCTGCCGCCGACGCTCGCTGTCCCCGGGGCCTCACAGCAGCCGCCAGCGCCGTCCACCGTGTGCCCGGCGGCCGCCGCCTCGCCCGCCGCCCCCTTGATGGAGCCCGCCGCCCCGGGCGCGGCTGAGACCAAAGGCGGCTCTCTGCACTCGGTGCTGGTGC
>SJYV01028206.1:196125-219710 GCA_006410875.1 Neotragus pygmaeus
ATGCCACCCCTTCCTTTTACTTTCCTGCTCTTGGCCTCCTTGCCTTCATCCTATGGCATTTTTAAGCAAATTACAAAATCAGATTAGAGGGTTTCCTGTGCTTCCAGGGCATGTGCACCTACCTCCAGCCCAAACCTGACTGCTCATCTGACCCTGCCCCCAAAAATGTATATTTTAGTTTTCTTAATAAGAAGGAGAAGAGATACCAGAGCTCATGTTCTTGCTGCCACGTGAAGGCTCCACAAGAAAGCGACTGTCTGCAAATCAGAAAGAGAGCCCTCACCAGAAGCCAAATCCTGCTAGATCTTCAGCCTCCAGAAGTCCAAATCTCAGGTTTCAGAACTGTGAGAAAATTAATTTCTGTTCTTTAAGCCACCCAGTCTACGGTATTTTGTTATGACAGTCTAAGCAGACTACAGAAGCTACATTCACAAGTCTCCTAATAGCCTGACCTCTCGGCTCCTTAATTGCTTATTCCTAAAACCTTGACCTCCATCCTACCTAAAGCACATACTCCCTGGACCAGAGACTCTCAACCTTGACTGCACATCAGACTTACTTGGGAAACCTGGACTTCACCACAGCCCATTAGAAACAGAATAGTCTGTGATGGTCTAGAGAGGTAGGATTGGGGCTGGGTGGAAGGGAGGCTCCATAGAGAGGGGATATATTTATACATATAACTGATTTGCTTTGTTGTACAGCAGAAGCTAACACAACATTATAAAGCAGTTATACTCCAATAAAAAAAATAAAAATTTTAAAGAATATTTCTCAAGTTGGGACCTATTATTTATACATTCCCTAGGTGATTCAATGTGCAGTCACAATCAAAATCCAACTGAAATAAATACATTCAAACAATACTCAAATCAATAAAAAGAAAACCTTAGAAAACTGGGCAAAGCATAAAAACAAGCAAGTCACAGAAGAAATACAAATAGCTAATAAATATGTGAGGAAATGGTTAACCTTCTAATGACCAGAGAAATGTAAACATTTTTTAAAAGATTACTCTTTGGGCAAAAATCAGAAAGATTGATAATATTCAATGTTAGTAAAGGTGAAGGGCGTATTCTCAGAGAATCTTCTAACACATCCTTCAATCCAGAAATTTCATTACTGCTTATCTCTCCTATAAAAATAACCATGTACATACACAAGTATTTACATACAATTCATAAAGGCAGTCTTTACAGCACTATTTGTAACAGAGTAGAAATCCAATAATTAGAGAATAGTTTGATAAGTGATAATAGTTAGCTTCCCTGGTGGCTCAGACGGTAAAGTGTCTGCCTGCAATGCAGGAGACCTGGGTTCGATCCCTGGGTCAGGAAGATCCCTGGAGAAGGAAATGGCAACCCACTCCAGTACTCTGGCCTGGAAAATTCCATGGACTGAGGAGCCTGATAGGCTACAGTCCAGTCCATGGGCTTGCAAAGAGTCAGACACGACTGAGTGACTTCACTTTCACTTTTGATAACCAGAGTATATCCATACATGAAAAATTATTCAGCTATGAAAAAAATGGAGTAGAGTTGTAAAGTATTGACTTGGAAGGATATGAATCTATAAACACATACATGTATCAATCATATGGAAGAAATAAAGCAAATTTCAGAATAATACTTCTGGTATAATGTCATGCTTGTTAAAAAGAAAATTCTCACTATATATAGAGGGAGACACTTATGTATTTATATATACATAGAAGACTGTCTTAAAAGACCTTTCAACAGTAATTACCCTTAGGCAATTGGAAAGGAATAAGGGGACTTTTATATTTTACTTTATATTTTGCGGCTGTTTTTACAATAAACAAGTATGAACTACTTTTGTAACATAAATAGTCTGATATGAGTTCAAAAGGAAACTTTATAATGAAAAGTCTTCTGTGCCAGATGTTGGGGCCATTTCAGGGCCATGTCTTGATCATCATTTATATCTCAAAATCTTTCAGGGAATTCCACAGACTATTTGGGGAAGTAGGCTGGGTTTTCAAGTTCTCTTCTAGAATTATTCTCCTCAGTTTTGGGAAAGACTGCTCTGCAACTCATTCCTGGTATAGAAATACCCAACATGGCTACTTTGCCATCGATGTTTCAGTTAGGTGGATGTTAGGAGAGTCTTCCATTGTTAAATGGTGAGGATGGACATGAGTCTGTAAATGTGGTCAGCAAGTGAGGGCGGGGGAAACAAACATATAAACATCACAAAACTGGAGATCTGTGGTGAAGGCATAAGATTTCCAATGTCAGAAAAGAGGAAGAATGTAATACAGAGATGATGCTGGGTGCTATATAGGTTTCATCTCACAAACAAATGCAATCCATTGATTGTGATATCTGGGAGTCAGGTTGTGAAGCCCCTGAGGCCATATTGTGGCTCAACTGGAAAGTCCTCATGATCACCTAGTAATGTCTGCCATGGACAGAGGAAGGGAGGTTTACCTAGTGCGGTACCAATAGGAAAGAAGCAAGCAAATTATTTTTATTTCAACAAACCCATTAATTGGAAGGACTGATGCTGAAGGTGAAGTTCCAATACTTTGGCCACCTGCTGCAAAGAGCCAATATATATATACCTGTGGCTGATTCATGTTGATGTATGGCAGAAACAAACACAATATTGTAAAGTAATTATCCTCCAATTAAGAATAAATAAAATTTTAGAAAAAGATCCTGCATGCTGCAACTAAGACCCCAGCACAGTCAAGTAGATAAATATTTTTTTAAACGTTAATGTTATTTTTTAAAACATTAATGTTAATGTTAGTTTGCATTCAGCAAATGCAAGGGACTTTCTCTGTAATCAAAGAGATGACATGGGAAATATGTGATACATTTGACTGTGTGAAATAATAATAATACAAGCTTAGAAAATAAAATATCATGGATTTAGAAAGAAAGCCATTTCAAAGTACTTATGATACCCTTAATTTTAAAAATAAAGACCTCTACCAAATAAGTGGATACACAGGCAATTTGCATAGGAAATAAAAGTTTTAAAACAAGTAGGTTGAAGCAAGGCAATTCAGAGTAAGCACATAAAATTAGGACTGTACAGACTGACAGAATATCTTTTTGAAGTAATGTTGAATGAAAAAATATATATATACATATATGTTATAACACCATAGGTAGGATTTATTCACAAAGGACACATCATAAGGGTACATCCCCCAAAATAGGATTTCTTTTAAGGCAGTGTGACAGAAGAATGAGATTGTGGATAATGAACTGCTTTTCTTTATTACTTTTGGTGTATAACTAATAAAATTAGGAAGGAAGGACACAAAGTGAACCATCTCACCAAATACATTATCAATTAACCATGCCTGTGGCTTAAGCTTTCAACTGAATGACATAAAGAAGGTACTTCTTTCCACCTGGGGGTCAGTTTCCTCTTAATTTTTTTTTATTTTATTTTATACCCATGTATGTTTTTTAAGAGCTAAAAATTCTCTGAAAAGGGATTTCTACTTCCAACAATGGCAGCCTAGCTTGTTGCCAACTGAACTTCCTGTCAAAAAGCAATTAGAGAAACTGGATAAATACTAAGGAAAATAAAACATATTTGAAGTCATCCAAGAGCTATGCAGGCAGCCAATCTGAGGGGCCAAGATCCTGGAGAGGAGGGATGCACAGAGAGGTGAGCAGCAGGAGGCACCACTTTCCCCTGGAGGCATTTGTCAATTACAAGGCAGCATGGAGAGGCTGGGACCCCAGTGGAAAGCTGCCAAAGGGCAGTCAGGAAGCTGAAGAGAACTCTCAGTGGTCTCAAAGAGCGGGGGTGAAACGAATTTTGAGGACCATGAAAGAGGAGGTAAACACGCCAGGCCTTCCTCTGGATGCCCTAAAGGACTATGGCTCTAGGAATTAAGGGAGAACCAGAGTCGGACACGACTGAAGTGACTTAGCAGTAGCAGCAGCAGTAGAGAGAGAGAGGTGCTCAAGAAGACTAAAGCTCAGCTTTACCTCATGGTAAAGGAATTAACAGGCTTCACTGGTGGCTCAGATGGTAAAGAACTTGCCTGCAATGCAGGAGATGCAGTTTTGATCCCTGGGTCGAGAAGATCCCCTGGAGAAGGAAATGGCACTCCAGAGAATTCCATGGACAGAAGAGCCTGGTGGGCTGCAGTCCATGGGGTCACAGAGTCAGACACGACTGAACTACTAATACACACACACACACACACAAGGAATATTAACATGCTTCTCTCAGTAGTAACTGATAGAATAGTGAACAGAAGATAAGCAATGACATGGAAAGATTGGAATAAAGTTGATATAATTACACACACATACACTTTACCTAATAAACACACTATTCTTTTTAAGTGTACATGTGATCATTTACCAAAATTGACCATATGATTCAGGGTCAAAAATTATGTCTTAACAAATTTCAAAGTTTTGAAAGTATATGGCATATGTTCCAAGATTGCAGTACAATTACCTATACATCAATAACAAAAATAACTTTTAATAAAAATAACAAATATATGATATGACAATGTGTGGAGTACAGCTAATGCTAGGCTTAGAAGGAAATGTATGTCTTTAAATGTATATGTTAGAAAAACAGAAGGTCAGTTATCTGAGTGTTTATCTTGGGAAACTGAGAAAACCCAAATAAGGGAGAATAAAGGAAATAATAAAAGTAAGAGCAAAAACCAATGAAACAAAGAGTGAAAGGACAATTGAGAGGATCTACAGAACAAAAGTTGAGTCTATATAGACTGATAGATGGGGCTTCCCTGGTAGCTCAGACAGTAAAGGATCTGCCTGGAATGCAGGAGACTCAGGCTCAATACCAGGTCAGGAAGATCCCCTAGAGAAGGGAATGGCTACCCACTCTAGTAGCCAAACTCTTGGCAATATTAATTAAGAAGAAAAAAGGCATAAATAATCAATAACAGGGAAGAAAATGATACATCACTACAGTTCTCACTGGCATAAAACTTCTCAAGAAGAGAATCTCTCAATCTAAAGCTATAAAATAATCATGTTAAATTTCAAAACATTTTGTAATAGCAATTTTAAAATTGCAGACTCCACCAGCTTTCTTTCCTATTTTTAAGATGGGATTCCATACAAATAAATTTTCATTATTTCATTAATCCTGGTTTGATAAAATACTCAATATAAACTCTCGCAAGCACAGAATACCTGGTAAACCTGGAATTTCCATAGTTAAATGTTAGTGAAGATAGAAAATCTCCAGAATTATACAACTTAGAAGCCTGAGATGCTCAAGAGACTCTCTTACTTAGACCTCACCTTTAAGGTGAAATATATAAAAATATTTGAGAAGAGAAGGTAGAATCCTGAACTCCCTCAACCATTAGTTAAACTGTCAGTATAGCCTTTTAATTTTTCATATGTATTTCTGGTGACCCTAAATGGCATTAAATCTTCATGGTGCTATATGACTAATTTTGAACACCTCTGCAATTATAACACAAGGAAGGAAACACAGTGTTTAGATTTATAACCATTTTAAGAGCACTCATCACGGATTATGTTCCCAAGTTTTTATTAACCACTGTGTGACATTATGAATTACAACCTATTACTATGCTGTTAGTCTAAATGTTTACTTTGCTGGGACAGCAAAGCCCTTTAGATCAGTCACCATCCCTAGAATGTTTTAAAAACTTGCCTTTTGAGTGCAAACGGCTGGACTAGCTCCCTTCTCGGTTTTGCGTTTTCCAGAGGAGGGGGCCTTGTTCCCAGGAAAGCCATCAACAGATGAAATAGGTGAGCAGTGTTGGGAGAAACATCCACCTCAAATACGCAGATGATACTTCTCTAATGGTAGAAAGCAAAGAAGAACTAAAGAGCCTCTTGAGGAGGGTGAAAGAGGAGAGTGAAAAAACTGGCTTAAAATTCAACATTCAAAAAACTAAGATCATGCCATTACTTTGCCAACAAAAGTCCATATCATCAAAACTGTGCTTTTTCCCAGTAGTCATGTATGGATATGAAAGTTTGTATCATAAAAATGGCTGAGCACTAAAGAATTGATGCTTTCGAATTGTGGTGCTGGAGAAGACTGTTGAGAGCCCCTTGGACTGCAAGATCAAACCAGTCAATCCTAAAGGAAAGCAGTCCTGAATATTCATTGGAAGGACTGATGCTGAAGCTAAAACTAAGACTTTGGCCACCTGATATGAAGAGCTGACTCAGAAAAGACCCTGATTCTGGGGAAAATTGAGGGTAGGGGGAGAAGGAGACAACAGAGGATGAGATGGTTGGATGGCATCACTATCTCAATGGATATGAGTTTGAGCAAGCTCCAGGAGATACCGAAGGACAGGGAAGCCTGGCATGCTGCAGTCCATGGTGTCACTAAGATTTAAACAGGACTTAGCAATTGAACAACAACAACAACATGGTGAGTTCAGCTTCCCAAATGGCTTAGGGGTAAAGAATCTGCGTACCAATGCAAGAGATGCAACAGACTCAGGTTTGATCCCAGGGTCGGGAAGATTCCCTGGAGGAGGAAATGCAACCCACTCCAGTGTTCTTGTCTAGAGAATCCCAATGGACAGAAGAGCCTGGTGGGCTACAGTCCATAGGGCTGCAGAGAGTCACACACAACTGAAGCCACTTAGCACACACGCACACACAGTGTGACTTTGAGCCCCTCTTTCCTCTACCCACTAAGAAAGTCAAATGTGTACCTCCGTCTCATAGGTCTTCCCACCTTTCTCCCTCATAACCCAGTTCTACACCATGTCTTGTCCATATAACTAGACCAGAAGCATGGTAAAAATCCATATTAGCTTCATGTTGAATGTGAGCTTCATGTGGCCAGCTCCACAGAACCAAAAGCATTCTAAGCACAGGTTCTAAAGCCAGTGAAGTCAAAGTGAAAGTGAAGTCGCTCATTCGTGTCAGACTCTTTGCGACCCCATGGACTGTATGCTATCACGCTCCTCCATCCACGGGATTCTTCTAGGCAACACTACTGGAGTTGGTTGCCATTTCCCTCTCCAAAAGCCAGTAAGAACTACTTTCAAAGACCCTCCTTGTTACTGGGTAACCTTGGACACTTCATTCAAGGCCTCTGAACCTCTGGTTTCCTTATCTGTATAATTAAAATGATAATAGTGACTGCCTCACAGACTTTCTCAGGAAGAAGCTGAGAAGTCTTTGGGAAAGCACTTTATCAAGGAGTCTCAACCCATTGGGGCAGATTAATAAGATTGCTTTATTTATTGAAAATGTGTTAGTCATGCTCTGTCAGACCCTCTTTTCCTATTGGATAGTAGCACCCTTGATGACATTTCCTTCTGGTTTATAACTTCTTGGCCACATTTTGTTCATCCATTTATTTGTTATTGTTGCTTTGAAAATAGTCTTATTTCAATTCTTAAGATTTAGCTTTGTGGACTTCTCTACTGGTCCATTGGTTAAGACTTTACTTTCCAATGCAGGGGTGTGGGTTCTATCCCTGGTCAGGGAGCTAAGATACCACATGCCTTAGGGCCAAAAAACCAAAACATAAGACAGAAGCAATACTGTAAAAAATTTAATAAAGACTTTTAAAAAGATGAATGTGAACCATCCCAACCAACACACTTAAAAAAATATTTTGTTGGGTTCCATGAAAGACTATAGATTCTGGATCCAGCTGTGTTGGTTGGAATCCCAACTCAACACTCACTGAGAACTTTGGCAAGTTACTACACCTCTCTGTGCCCCCATTTTCCTCATCTGTAAAATGGGAATAATGATTGTACCTACCTCATAGGATTGTTGCCAAGGTTAGATGAAATGAAAGCACTAGAGGAGTGCCAGGCACACAAAATAAATACTATGTACATCCTGCTATTATTATACCCCACTCAGAGACTTCTTCATTTTCTCCAGGTAAGGCTAGATCTGGGGCTTTGTCTGCTGAGTTCTGTGGTCTCTCTCATCAGCCTTTCCCCTCCCTCCATCTTTCCAAAATGGGACCAGTGTTGGGGCCTGGAGGAATAAGTGAAGAATAACTACTCTCCCACTTGCCCTAGATGGGGCGACATTTTTTCTCACACAGCAGTAATACATTACACATGGGCTTAATGACAGCACATGGTGCCTTCAATAGGGCACCAAAGAAGGGCTCCCTCCGGGGAACCTCCCAGAGCTACTGATGACCCCTTCAGACTCTCGGATTGTGTCTTCTGGCCCCAGCTCCCAGCATCCTGCCGCACACTTCTGATGCCCCTTTCAGTAGTGGTCACAGGCTCCCAAACTTACCAACCCTCAAACTGTCACTATTAAACCCATGGGCCAGGACTTCCCTGATGGTCCAGTGGTGAAGAATCCACCTTCCAACGCAGGGGACACAGGTTCAATCCCAGGTTGGGGAATTAAGATCCCACATGCTGAAGGGCAACTAAGCCCTTGGACCACAACTAGAAAGAAGCCCCTGCACCACAATGAAGAGCTCACATGCTGCAACCCAAGTCTGCTGCTGCTGCTAAGTCGCTTCAGTCGTGTCTGACTCTGTGCGACCCCATAGACGGCAGCCCACCAGGCTCCCCCATCCCTGGGATTCTCCGGGCAAGAACACTGGAGTGGGTTGCCATTTCTTTCTCCAATGCATGAAAGCGAAAAGTGAAAAGTGAAGTCACTCAGTCATGTCCGACTCTTCGTGACCCCATGGACAATGGCCTACCAGGCTCCTCTGTCCATGGGATTTTCCAGGCAAGGGTACTAGAGTGGGGAGCCATTGCCTTCTCTGGCAACCCAAGTCTAGACACAGCCAAATAAATATTTTAAAAATAAATAAATAAACGCACGGACCTGCGCAGAATAGATTTTATGTTCTGGCTGGGACTGAAACTCCAAGGCCAAACCAAGGAATGGGAAGGCAGCTCCTCTCCCCTCTCTCCCACGGCCCACACCCTGCAGCTCACCCAAAAGCCCTCTCCCACACCTAGGTGCTGCTGTATCAGGCTGCGTCAAGGGCCCACTGGTTCCTGGTGAGCCAGGACCACATCAAACTCACATCCTATCAATCTGACAAGGATTCTCTCTGAGGCATCTGTGCCTTGGCTTCAAGAAATGGCCCTTTCCTCTCCCTGACAGGCTAAGTCTGTCCTCCTCCAGGTCTCCTCCTCCAGCCAGTGTTGAGAGGCTGGGGCTGCCAGGGCAATGCCCACACTTTTTGCAGAGGTGGTTTCCCCAGCATCCCTGGGCCACAGTTCCCCAACCCCAGAATGTAGGCTTCTTGTTTCTCAGCGGGAGACTTTGGTTACCAATTCAGGCACATGATACCCACACCATCCTGTGATGTCTAATTTAAAAAAAAAAAAAAAGAATTTCCACATTTCTCTCAAAATATATTTGAAAGAGTAAATGAAAAATAGGCATATTACAAACCAGTATTATAAATACAATAATCAAGTTATAAACTAAGTGACAGTAACTAGAGCAATAACAATAGAAACATGAAATACTATGTTATTTTATAAATATTTATATTAAAACTCTTTTATATTTAAATCAGAATGAGTCATATGAAATTGTTGCTTTTTGTAGGTCACGTATTGGTAATTTCACACAGATTAATCTAATGCTTAACTCTTCCTGTGGGCCAGCTATTATTCAAAAGCTTTACAAATAACCAGTTAATTCTAATGATGATCTTACAAGAAAAGAATTATTATCAAGGCCATATTGCAGCTGAGGAAACTGAGGCACAATTTCTTACCCAAGAAACTTAGCCAAAGGGGACGTCCCTGGTGGTCTGATGACTAAGACTCTACACTCTCAATGCAGGGGGCCCAGGTTTGATTCCTAATTAGGGAATTAGATCCAGCACGGGGCGGCTAAGACCTGGCACAGGCAAATAAATATTTTTTTAAAAAAAGAAACAGAAATTTGCCAAGGTCACACAGCTGGTAAGTGCCTTGGCCTGAGTTTAAACCTGAGAAGGCTGACTCCAGCAAGCATGTCTTTCCTCGGAAATGGAGAGGCAGACATACAGAAAAGAGTTATGGACACAGTGGAGGAAGGAGAGGGTGGGATGCGAAGGGAGGTGGGAAGGAGGTTCAAGAGGGAGGGACATATGTATATCTATGGCTGATTCATGTTGATGCGTGGCAGAAATCAACACAACATTGTAATTATCCCTCAATTAAAAATAAATTTTAAAAAACTTTAAAAAAGCATGCCCTTTTAGCCAACGTAGTATATTTTGCCATTTTTATTCTAAAATTAAGGATGGATTATGGACCTAAACCCTGCAGGGCAGAGCCTATGAGCTCAGCAGGAAATGAACGCCCTCAGGCAAAAGCAACAAGGCACAGTTCTGCATGAGCAAACACAGCTAAGCAGACAAGTCATCATGTCTTTCTCCCAGCACATTTTTTCTACCCATCTCCTCCTCATCAGTCTTCCCATCAGGAAAATGGGCACGCATGACGTGTGCTGATGGCAATAGATGCAAGAACTAATTAGCGCCTGAAACGTGTGTCATGCTCCCCCACTGTAATAAGGGCAAAAAGTACCCTCACATAAATTCCAGCGTTGCCTCCTGTGGCCCCATCATCTCTGGGCAGGAGGTGGTGTCTCGTCTTGTCGAGATCTGATTTCTAAATGCAACCATGTGTTTTCTTTCATCCAAATGACTGTGCTCATCTCAGGAGCAGCCTTTAATTTTCTTCTTGGATCCAAGGACCATCCTTACTTATAGCAACAAAAGGTCCCTAGGACGGTGAGGTAAGATTTGAATTAAGATACCTTGGCATATTCTACTTCTCAGCAATTAACGGGCAACCAGTTTTTAGCAGCACCCACTCTCTGAAGAGCAGTTACTCTTTGTCTCGATAATCCCTGTGTATCATGTTATCACGTTGTCCTGATCAAGCAGCCCCCAGAGGCTGGCTCTCTGCAAAGTGATAAAACGAGTGGATGTCACTGTTGGGACCTCTGTCAGCTGAGGGCCCAGCCTGGTGGAGAAGCCATGAGGTTATGAGGCATCCAACTGCATCACAGACACCAAACATGGCCCAGGCTGCGAGAGTCGGAAGGGGCTGGCTATCCACTTGGCCCATGACCCAGCATCTTCCTTACTCTCGCCCGTCTTTTTGGCCACTGCTGTTCATTAGCATCTCTCCCAAGAGAAGAGAGACAAGGGGAAGGGAGCCAACTTTTTGCTTGTCCGCTTGGCTCCTTGTCAACAGCTCTAGTAAGTGTGTAATCTGATGGAACTACGGTCCAAGATGAGAATCTGGACTCTTTCCCTCTCTCTGCCCCTTGCCAGGCATGTGAACTCCTGTTACGGCTTCAAGTCCCAGCCTTTTTCCCTAAGGCCCCAGGGGCAAAGTCAGAAGTTAGTCATTCCCTCCCTGGCTCATGGAGCCCCTCTCCAGGACCAGAGAACACTCCTCACATTGTGCGGTGATGATCAGGGCCCAGGTCTGTCTGACACCGGCCGGGGAGCTACTCTGAGGGTGGGGTGTGCTCTTTCATCGGCTTAAGTCCCACGGGTTCCGGACCAGGACTTGGCACAGGACTGGGGTGTAAGAAACGTGTACTGAATGAACAAATAAAACCCAGGCGGACCTTCCTTACCCTTTCGTATCGAAATCAAGACTTAATGAGGGTTTTTGTTTGTTTGGGGTTTCTCCCCACCTAGGTTGTGATTTGGGGAGAGGGTGCTTGTTTGTTTGTTGTTTTTAAGAAAGTAACATCCCAGGTACTTCCCTGGTGGTCCACTGGTTAAGAATCTGCCTTTCAATGCAAGGGATGCAGGTTAAATTCCTGATCAGGGAACTAAGATCCCACATGCTGCGGGGCAACTAAGCCCGCACACCACAATGATGAGTCCATAATGAAGGATCCCACATGCCACAGCTAAGACCCAACACAGCTGAGAAAGAAAGAAATATTAAAAAAGAAAGAAAGAAAGGGAAAATGACAGTCCAGAATTTTTAGAGATGGTAAGGCCTTTTAAACAGACTATTTCACCTCACTCATTCAGCAAATGTTGACCGTCCCTGTTGACCAAGTGCCGATCTGTACTTCAAGTACTGGAGAAACAGCACACAGAGGGCCTTGCCCTTGGGACACGTACATTCTAAGGATGGCATTCTTTGTAGAGTACTGAGTCTCCTCTATAATTTCTGACCTTATATTCACCTCTCTAGTCTTCTTCCCTGAAGATAAGGAACCATCTGGACAGTTTTCACCAAATAAAAATACGCAAGGTACAATTACAAAATAAACACTTTTGTAAAACAGCAGGCACCCCGTTTTTGCCCTCTCTGTGGCCCCTCAAATCCATGCTGTTAAGGAAGAAGCTTTTTAGGAGACTAGGTGTCATAGGGAGGTGGCAACTTTGCTGCACAGAGGCAGGTGGGAGGACAGTGGGGTCTTCCCCAAGGCCAGCCACTTCCTTTGACACCATGACACTCCTGCCCACCCGCCCCTGCCTGCCCCCCAGCCAGGAAAGACCACGGGCTTCCCGACGCCTGTTCTGAGCAGTGAGACGAGGAGAGGAGACTAACCCGCCTCCGGTTCTGCCTGAGTCAGGTCTTCAAGGGGAAGAACATTCAGTTTATCTAAACTGCTGTGAATTCCCACAGCCTTAGGCAGACCCATGTTCTAACGTAAGCACAAAAACAAATACTAAAGCCAAGTAAATGACTGGTGATGAGCCCCAGGTGTGTATTATCATGACCACTGCTTTTTCCTGAGGATTCTCTCTGCCAGGGGAGGGATCCATCCCACAAATGTGAGGTTCAGCCCATTTTTGAGCAACTCCTTTTAGTGCCTAGTACAGAAAGGGTGACTGGCAGATGGACCTATGTGCACAGTCCCCCAAGCCAGTACTGCCAGCACCCAAAGGGACACGAACACACCGTGGATGAGGAAGTTCCTCTGGTCTTGCCATTCTGACCACTGGCTTTTGAACAACCAGAGCCGTGATTACAAAGTTCCCTGGTGATCCAGTGGTTAAGACTCTGCACTTCTGCTGCAGGGGCCGTGGGCTCCATCCCTGGTTGGGGAACGAAGATCCTCGCATGCTGTGGTGTAGCCAAAAATATAAATAAAACTTTTTTAAAAGTTAGATCCTTGTGTGGACAAACAGGCATTCGTTCTGTGCGTGCGTGTGTGTGTGTGTGTGTGTGTTGATGAGGTGAAGTGATGACTAAAGTTGTTTTGGCTCTCCTGGTGTCTGGGTGGAAAGAGAACAGGTGTGTGCCTCTGCCAAAAATGACAGCCTACGGGCTCTATCAACGCCCGGGGAACAGGGTCCTCATGCGCCATCAGTGAATTCCACAGAGGCTGGGAGGTCTGCAGATAAAAGCATGAGGGGCACAGCTCACCAAGGCCTGTTTCTGAGCTGTAAGTGGGAATGACTGCTGAGAAATATTTCTACTTCCTCCCAGGTATATTCGCCCATGAGAACCACATACCATGACTTCTGTCTCAGAGCAGTATTTGCCGCTGTTGGCCAACAAAGGGATTGTGTGCACTTAGGGGCTTCAGGGCTTCATGTGGGGTTTCTCTGCCCTTACCTCTTGTCCGTCTCTTGTCCTGAAGTACACTGTATGTGGGTGCGTCTTTCCTCTCACACCCGTAGAAGTGTGTGCTGGTGCCTATGAGCGAGTGTGCAGGCCCATTTGTTGTTCCATCACTCAGTTGTGTCCAACTCTTCTGCGACCCCATGGACTGTAGTCCGCCAGGCTCCTCTGTCCATGGGATTTTCTAGGCAAGAACGCTGGGTTGCCATTTTCCTTTTTGAGGGGATCTTCCCAACCCAGGAATCCAACCCCTGTCTCCTGCATTGGAAGGTGGATTCTTTACCATTGAGTCGCCAGGGGAGTCACATTTACCCCTCTTTAACCAGACCAGGCAGGCCTCCTGAAAAGTCTGTCTCACAGTTTAGAACAGGGGGGCAAATCCCACACTCAGGCCATTCTACACACCTATTAACAGGAGGGGCAGGGGGCAGGCTAGAAGGCTTGCTGGGGGAAGGGAGGGGTTCTCCTGTAGGCACCCCAGGCCCCTGGAAAGCCAGCTCCCAAGAGAGAACCCAGTGACTAGACAGTGTTTCCCAAACAGCCTGCCATGTGGTTGCAGTTCAAGATGATTCACAGTGACACAGAGCTCAAACTCTGCACTTGGGCACCAGCAGGCTGCTGGTCTGCTGGGCAAGGCCACTGACACACTGCTGGGTGCTGGCAAGGGTGTGGCTGCCACTCCATGCAGGTCCAGTACAGATGTTCCAGGCAGGCGGTCTCAAGATCAAGCTGACACGCATCCTATAGCCTAACAGCCACGGCGCAAGGTTCTCAGGAAGGGCTGAGTGTATGTATTAGGTCACTGGGCTCTGTTACCGTTTAACCAGCCCCGGCCTGTGCGGTGGTGACACACATCTGCTGACTGGACGGATCAGTGCATCGTGCTGTAGGCTGACGGGTGGGCCATGCTTGAAAGACTCCTGGCATGTGCCCCTGCCTGCATTTTTCACTCTTGACTGAGAGCATATGCTCTGCATAATCGGGACAGTGTTAGCACATGGGGCCAGCGCGGCTTCCTACACACCTGGCTGAGGCCAACTGAATCACTTCCCCCAGGAGGGTGGCTTCCAGGTCTGTGACATCTGGAGATGGGCAGGAAGTGTCTGGATTCATCCCAGAACGATTTTTATCTCCGAATGCTTTTCCAATTTCATCAGGACCTCCGTACCATGTTCTGAATGACATGTCCAAATTTGCCGTGGATGAGAATGACAGATGGAGAAAATCGTCTTTGACTCTTAAAAATCAGTCATGTTTTATGAGGCAAGAGCTTGGGCACCGAGAGGTATTGTAGTGAGAGCCCAGAGTTGGCTTGAAATATGGAAGTCACTTATGTTGGCACTTTGGAAATGAAAACTTCCTGCCCAAACTATGAGTTTATCAAAGCAATGAAAACAGCATTTAAAATTTTCTCTTTTTTTTTTAAATTGAGGCATAACTTAAGAGTAAAATTGCACAAATCTTACATATCTTATGTGTACACCTTGATGACTTTAAAATTTTTACACGCACACATACACAGCCACTACCCAGAGCAAGGTTTAGAATCTTTCCAGCTCCCCAGAAAGCTCCTTTGTACCACCTCCCTGTCAACGGCCCACCCACGAAGGTCCCCACTGTTCTGGCCTTTGTCACTGTACAGTAGTGAAAAGGATATTTTTATTTTGGAGGGCCTGCTGGTTAGTAGATATCTCACACTATACACAAACAACAGCAATTTTCTAAATTGGCACAAACTTTCAGAGAGGACCCAAGGTCAAGTTTCCAAAAAAATGACTTTGAAACACACATATATTACAGCACACCAGGCCTCCCTGGAGTTTGCCCAAGTTCATGTCCCTTGAGTTGGTGATGTCATCCAACCATCACATCCCCTGTCACCCCCTTTTCCTCCTGCCTTCAATCTTTCCCAGCATCAGGGTCTTTTCCAGTGAGTCATTTCTTCACATCAGGTGGCCAAAGTATTGGAGCTTCAGTTTCAGCGTCAGTCCTTCCAATGAATATNGTCATCCAACCATCACATCCCCTGTCACCCCCTTTTCCTCCTGCCTTCAATCTTTCCCAGCATCAGGGTCTTTTCCAGTGAGTCATTTCTTCACATCAGGTGGCCAAAGTATTGGAGCTTCAGTTTCAGCGTCAGTCCTTCCAATGAATATTCAGGGAGGCCTGGCATGCTGTAGTCCATGGGGCTGCAAAGAGTCGGACACAACGTGGCAACTGAACAACAACAACATGTTACAGCATGTAGGGGTCCTCCTATACCAGGTATTTCACAACTGGGAACAACGGATTCCCAGAGGAAAGCTCCTTGTCTTTATCTTTACCGGTGAGAATTCTGGATTTGTTCTTGTTCCAGAAGCCTACCCGTACATTGCAGGTGAGTTCAGCACGTGTAAATGCACAGCCACACGCCTTTAGGTCTTCCCCTCTCTGAAGGGACGGCCAGGCCTCAGGCCACGAGCCCTGGCTCTCAGACCTCTTTCTGCCTCTCTCCCGGGTCTTACACCCATCCAGGAATGTGGTCCTCGTTGTAGCTTGCTCCTCTCCAGAGAAAATGCTTAGTCAGACCTAAAGCTAGTCGCTGCAGGCCCCACACTGTCCTCAGGAAATACCATGGGCAAAGGCTGCCGGAGAGAGGATTAAACCCTCTGAGTATTCTGATATCCCCGTATGTAAGTTCTGAGGCAGCAGTTCTTAGACTGAGTGGCCACAGCTGCCCACTCTGCTGACAAGCTGCCCTGACTTAGAAATACCTGTTGCCTCAAGCACCTAACCTCAACAGGTAGAGTGGCCTCAGCAACGTGGATGCCCCTTTCCTGGACACACCTTTTCTGGAGGCCTAGACTCTTTGCCTCTCTGCCTTTAGGTTTGAAAACAAGGACTTGGAAGGATTTTCGTTTATGTTTAGGAGGGGAAGGGATGGCAGGTAGGGGTACCTAACCACAGGCAAGCAGCAGTGCTAATGGAAGAAGCCTGGAAAAGGGGTCTAGAACCAGGGCTTCTTTGGCCCAAGTACAGCAACACTGACCCTCAAAGTAGGACCCAGACAGGCCACAGCCTCTCTGCCTCCAGATCCTCATCTATATAATGCAGGCCACTGTACAGAAAGGCTAATCGGAGCTGCCTTGCCTAGGGTGGGGAGGTGGGGAGACCTACTGGGAATGTGTCAGCTAACAGTGTGTGTTTTTTCTTTTTTGGCTACACTGGGTCTTTGTTGCTGCTTTGGGCTTTCTCTACTTGCAGCAACTGAAGGCTACTAATTTCAGCTCCCATACTTCTCATTGCGGTGGTTGGGCTTTCTCTACTTGCAGCAACTGAAGGCTACTCTCTAATTTCAGCTCCCATACTTCTCATTGCGGTGGCTTCTCTTATGGCACAGCACGGGCTCTAGGCATGCAGGCTTAGTAATTTGAAGTGTTTGGGCTTAGTTGGTCTGCATGGAGCATGTGGAATCTTCCCAGACCAGGGATGGAACCCGTGTCCTCTGCGTTGGCAAGTGGATTCTTAACCGCTGGACCCCCAGGGAAATCCACAGTGTGGGTTTCCAACTAAGTTTGAAGCTGTCCTTCAGCTTCTCTAACTGTAAAATGAGGGATTGAACTCCCTCACATTCCCCCAAGGGCTTTTGTGTTCAGTCATACTGATGACCAGGAGGTTTTCCAGCTGCCCAGGAGAAACCACTCCTTCCAGGCGAGCTCCAAGGAAATGGTATATCTGATAGTAATCCCTCTTGCAGCTACAGGAAGACTGGAAAAAACGGGGAACTCTGTAGGTAACTTTGAAGACCCCCAGGTGGGAGGAAGAGAATGTGCTTGTCCATGCATGAAAAGGATGGATTTTTCCTTCTTGGTAGCCAAGCTCACTGTCCACACAGGCCTACTGCCAGCAGAGTGACTCTGCACAGACTCGTCATGTTTTGAGAGCAGGACTAGGACACATCCCTGGGAGAGAACATGCCTGGGTTTTCTTTGTCACCCCATCACAGACTCTCACTGTCAGACTAGAGCAGGCCTTGTGGGCACTCCAATGAACACAGTGGATTCTGGTCTCTGGGTGGAGGCTATCTTGCCCAGAAATCTGCTGAGAAGTTTCTTTTTTAGAATTTTAAAGGCAGGATGAAGAATTACTGCATTTGGTCTTGTTTTTTTTATTTCCAGGTTGTATCCTCATGGATAATTTTTATTTTTTTTCTTTTTGGTTGTCTATTTTATTTACATTTTTAAAAGTTTTTATAATATTGTGCTGGTTTCTGCTATACAATAATGCAAACCAGCTATAATTATACATACATCCCCTCCCTCCTTAGCCTTCCTCCCCCCCCTNTTGTATGGTCTTTTATTGGAGGTGGCAGAGGGGCTTCCCTGATAGCTCAACTGGTAAAGAATCCACCTTCAATGCAGGAGACCCCGGTTCGATTCCTGGGTTGGGAAGATCCCCTGGAGAAGGGAAAGGCTATCCACTCCAGTATTCTGGCCTGGAGAATTCAGGCCATATGGACTATACAGTCCATGGGGTAGCAAAGAGTTGGACAAAACTGAGACTTTCACTCTCACTTCATGGCCTTTTTAAAAATATTTATTTATTTGGCTATGCCAGGTCTTCATTGAGGCATACAGGATCTTCAGTTGCAGCATGTGGGATCTACTTCTCTGACTAGGGATGGAACCCAGGCCCTGTGCACCGGGATATCGAGTCTTAGCCACTGGACCACCAGGGAAGTCCCTGCATTTGGTCTTTTTTATCTATTGGGCTGGTCTCCTCCAGGTAATTCATATTACTAAGAATAGAATTCATCATATAATATGTGCCAGATTCCGCCTCCAGAATAATTTGAATGATATGTGTGTGTATGTGTTGCTATGATGCAAACACTCTACAACACGGGGGGTTCTGTTGACCACAGCCACTTCTCCACCACTGAGACCCTCAGCCCTTTGTGAGAGAGAGAAGTCTCCTACAAGACGTTGGAATCTTCTTTTTCTGTCATTGTCTTGGAGGTACCTCACCTCCATGTCCTTTTCTGGGGCCTTTGCAATGTTATATNCTGTTGACCACAGCCACTTCTCCACCACTGAGACCCTCAGCCCTTTGTGAGAGAGAGAAGTCTCCTACAAGACGTTGGAATCTTCTTTTTCTGTCATTGTCTTGGAGGTACCTCACCTCCATGTCCTTTTCTGGGGCCTTTGCAATGTTATATTCAACATGGATTGCATGGTTTCTTCCCTCGTTCATTGTTTTTATATCAATAGTTATCACCTGTCTCCCTCTTACCCACTGTTGCTCAGAGTTTGCTCTGTAAGCATGTCTTAATCAACAGTTCATTCAGCTCTAAGTAGACCTGTTCCTACTGGCTACTACACAGACCTGTGCCCATGCTATGAGTTCTGGTGCACAGAATACAAAATGTCCTCTGCATGGCTCTAGCAGTGCTCCATCTTCAGACCATGCTCTGCTTGCCCAAAACTCTCTCCACCCAGCAGTCTGCATCTCTGATCATCAACTGTAGCCATGAGGGAAATTTTACAACATTTTTGTTTTGTTTTGTTTTGTTTTGGTGAAGGGAACTATTTCCAGGCTGAGAACAACTTAAAAATGTCTCCCCCACCATGCAGATATCATCAACTTTACCAAACTTCCTGTGGCAAGCTTTCCCAGGAATTCGCTCCTTAATCATTTCATAACCACTCTACATGGGCTGCAGTAAGTTCTCTAGGAACTGGTTTGTCTCGAGCCAACCATCATTCACAGGAATACTCAGTGGTTTCAGGACAGTGACTTACATGTATTAATACAATAGGTTCAATGGATGGATGAATGAGCTTGGCATCTTTTAACTTAAGCCAGGTCTCCATTGCAGACAATGTTGTTACTGTTCAGTCACTAAGTCATATCCAACTCTTTGAGACCCCATGGACTTCAGCATAGCAGGCTTCTCTGTACTCCATTATCTCCCACAGAGATAATGCTCAGACTCATATTCACTGAGTCCGTGATGCTATCTAACTATTTCATCCTCTGACACCCCCTTTTCCTTTTGTTTTCAATCTTTCCCAGTGTTTTAACTGCAGACATATTAATCTCTAATAAAATAAACTTTGGTTCAAAAAAAAGTTGCAGCATGAGGGCTTTCTCCAGTTGTGGCTCATGGGCTTCTCGTTGCACAGCGTGAGCTCCAGAGTGTGGGGTTCTCTAGTTTCAGTCAGTGGACTTAGTTGCCCTGTGGCATGTGGGATCTTAGTTCCCCAACCAGGGATCAAACCCTCACCCCTTGCATTGGAAGGTGGATTCTTAACCACTGGGCCACCAGGGAAAACCCAGAAAGCTATATCTGAAGTGAAGGTTTTTTCTGGGTTTGTGTGTGTGTGTTTACTGTAGAAAACAGTTGCCATCCTCTTTAACAATGGGGATGTCAGTAGGAGAAGCACTGGAATGAAGGTATGTTCTTCCCACTTGTGAGATCCTTCAAATCATTTTTAATTAGTAGAGTTACTTATGAAAAGTGAAAGTGAAAGTCACTCACTCGTGTCTGACTCTTTGTGACCCCATGGATTGTATAACCCATGGAAATCTCCAGGCCAGAATACTGGAGTGGGTAGCCTTTCACTTCTCCAGGGGATCTTCCCAACCCAGGGATCAAACTCAGGACTCTCACATTGCAGGCGAATTCTTTACCAGCTAAGCCACCAGGGAAGCCCAAGCATACTGGAGTGGGTAGCCTATCCCTTCTCCAGCAGATCTTCTGGACCCAGGTATTGAATCAGGGTCTCCTACATTGCAGGCAGATTCTTTACCAATTGAGTTACCAAGGAAGCCCTATAAATAATGCCAGTTTGTGTTACTTTTCTCCTTTTATTTCCTCCTCCTAAAACATCCTTTATTTTTTTACCCTCTCCCTGACCAACTCTGAGTGTCTGATTATGTCTATTATCCAAGATCTCCCCCTCCTTGATTTCTCCACACTAACTTCATTAAGGCATATCTTTGGCTCTGATCCCAGACATGTGAGTCTTTGCCCAATTCCCTTACTCCATGCCATGTAGAAAACTACTGGAAAAAAGGACTTCACTCTCCCTAAACAGCAGTCAACAAATATGAAGGAATGAATGGTTCCAATGGGAGTCACTCTGTGCTGTTTGTTCAGTCACAGAAGTGATTCAGATTAGCTCTGGGGAACACTGGCTTCAACTGTTACAGTCTTCTGCTTCCTCTTTTCCATGTTTGAAAGTCAAGCCATGGAAAGTAACTTGCATACTCAATTGTTAATCTTTAGATATACGTATCATAAAATTTATCTCTACATGTTCACGGTTGGATTTTGTAAAAATAATTTTTATTTATTTATTTTTGGTTGTGCTGGGTCTTCATTGCTGCACACAGGTTTTCTCTGGTTGCAGCAACTGAGGGCTACGTTTAGTTGTGGTACCCGGGCTTCTCATTGTTGTCAGGCTTCAGTGTAGACTAAAGCCTAAATCAGGCTTCTGTTGTGGAGCACAGGATCTAGGGTGCACCGGCTTCAGTAGCTGTGGCTTCCGGGCTCTAGAGAACAAGCTCAATAGCTGTGGCACACGGACTCAGTTGCTTCTTAGCCTGTGGCATCTTCCCGACCCAGGATCAAACCCCTGTCTTCTGTTTTGGGGTGAATTCCTTTACCACTGCGCTACCACGAAAGCCTGGACTTTTTGTTATAGTCAAAAAATGGAAACCATCCAAATGCCCATCACTAATAGAATGGATAATAAATTGTCAGATTTCACACACAGGGCAATTACAATGAGCCATTTACGACTACATTCAACAGTTTGAGTACACCCCATGATACTGAGTGAAAAAGCCAGACACAAAAGGGTATAATTCCATTTATGTAAAGTACAACAGGAATTATGTTAATTATGAGCTAACAGGGCTTCCCTGGCAGCTCAGTTGGTAAAGAATCCGCCTGCAATGTAGGAGAGCCCAGTTCGATTCCTGGGACAGGAAGATCCACTGGAGAAAGGATAGGCTACCCACTCCAGTATTCTTGGGCTTCCTTTGTGGCTCAGCTGGTAAAGAATCTGCCTGCAATGCAGGAGACCTGGGTTCAATTTCTGGATTGGGGAGATCCCCTGGAGAAGGAAAAGGTTACCCACTCCAGTATTCTGGTCTGGAGAATTCCATGAACTCTCCAGAGTCCATGGGGTCACAAAGAGTTGGCCACGACAAAGCAACTTTCACTTCACCTCACTTCAAAGTACAACAACAGGCAAAACTAATCTTTGCTGTTCAAGACGGTAACTGCCCTTGTAGGGGTGATGACTGGAAGGGAACTCAAGGGAGGTTTTAGGGTGCTGAGAGTGAACTCTTGTTTGTTTGTTTTTTTTAATAATTCATTTGGCTCTGCCGGGTCTTAGTTGTGATGTATGGGGATCTGGTTTCCTGACCAGGGATTGAATCGGGCCCCTTGTATTGGGAGTGTGGAATCTTAGCCACTGGACCACCAGGGAAGTCTCAGTGAATTGTTTCTTGATTTGGATATGATGGCACCTGTTTCCAGCTTGTAACAATCTACTGTGATTACATCTATGGTACAGGTATCTCTCTCTGAGCAGATCTCTGCCACATGCACTGTCTCTGGAGAGATTTTGACCTGGATCCCTCTTTCCAGATAGATGTCAAAAATCAAAAGGTATCAGGAATCAAGCTCTCCAAGAATGATAGTGCATTGGTGGAATAATTAACAACTGCTGTATAACAAATTACCCCCCCCAAACATAGTGGTTTAAAAGAGCAAACATTATCTCAGAGCTTCTGTGGGTCAGGAACTCAGGAGCAGCTTAGCTGGGTAGGTCTGGCCTAGAACCTCACAGGAGGTTTCAGTCAAGATGTTGGCAGGATCTTCAGTCCTCTGAAGGCTTAACCAGACCTATAGAATCCAATTCCAAGAGGACGCATTCACATGGTTATTGGAAGGAGGCCTCAATTCCTTGCCACATGGATACCTCCGTACGGCTGCTTGAGTGTCCCTGCAACATGGCAGCTGGCTTTCTCCCAGTCAGTGAGAAGGAGTGCAAGGATGAGCCATTACGTCTTTTATCATTTATCCTCAGAAGTCACATAACAGCTTTCACATCATACTGTGTTCATTAGAAAAATGTCACCTAGTCCAGCCTACACACAATAGGGAGAGAATTAAGGGATACCTCTTGCAGGGATAATATTTTTAAACTGTGGACATGTTTTTGAAACCACTGAAGTCCACCCGCTGACCAAACACTATTGACATTCTTCCTACATATAAAAGACACCCACCCTTCCAAGGCCACCAGAAGTCTCATCCAATTTGAGTAACAGCTCAGAACCCAGCAGCCCATCATTAAAATCAAGCCCAGGTGCAGATGAAACTCCTCAAATGCAGCTCTTGATTGCGGTTCCTCTTGATCTGAACTAAAGATACAAGTTATCTGCACCACCCAGAAAAACACTCACTCAACGTAAGATGATGGAATAGGCGTAAGATAACCACTATCAATGCTTCTGTTCAGAAAGGGTTAAAAAGGGAATTTTCACCGACGTCACTAGTAAGTAGCAGATCTGAAACTCAGCTGGCCAAATGCTGGGAGTTCCTTAATTAGGATTCAGTCCTATTTCTGCTCAGGAGTGATCCTCATGGCTGTTAGTTCTGTGTTTTCCTTCCTTTTCCTTGAGAAGTGACCGTTTGCTTCTCACTGACAGAATTCTGGGAATCCAAAGGCCTCTTTTCATTTTGTATTTTCTCTGTCCCTTTCTGTCCAATTGCGATTTTTTAATTTTTTAAACCAAAATGTCATGGAGGCAACACCCTGGCTCCAGTTCCTGAGATAAGAACCTCTCTCCTGAGACATGGGCTCTGATGCAAACACGCCTCCATCCTTCACAGCGGTGTCTGGCCACCCTATCCCAACACATCCTCTCAGCCTGTCACTAACATAACCATGAAAACAGGGTGGGGAGGGATTTTTTTTCCAATTCATATTGCTTAAAACTGATACCTCCTCCCCCAACCGAAAAAAAAAAAAAAAAAAAAAAAAAAACTGAGGAG
>SJYV01028206.1:226417-267223 GCA_006410875.1 Neotragus pygmaeus
TGGGGTCACACAGAGTCGGACAGGACTGAACGACTTAGCAGCAGCAGCAGTGACAGAAGTGTGACCAAGAGCAGTCTAACCCACAGGGGAGTGTGTCAGTTCACGCGTGTGAGAAGGCCAGCTGTGGTTGGCTTTACTTATTATTTTTATTTTCTTGAATAATTTATTTATTTATTTTTGGTTGTGCTGGATCTTTGTTGCTGACCAGGCTTTTCTTCAGCTGCGGCAAGTAGGGGCTACTCTCCTGTTGCAGCGTGCAGGCTCCTCACTGCAGTGGATTTTTTTGATGTGGTGCACAGGCTCTAGGGCATGCAGGTCTCAGTCGTCTTGGCTTGCAGTCTCTAGAGCACAGGCTCAGTAGTTGTGGCACACAGGCTTAGTTGCTCTGGGTCATGTGGGATCTTCCCAGTCAGGGTTCAAACCCGTGTCTTCTGCATTGGCAGGCAGAGTCTTTACCACTGAGCTACCAGGGAAGCTGCTGTGACTGGGTTTGGAAATCACTGGATGCAGGGGCATGGTGGTGTCCTCAGGACTTCGTCTCACACTCTCCAGCCCTTGGAAGTGTGCATGGATGGCAGACAGCAGCAGGAGACTCAGAGGGAAATGACCTAGCAACCAGGGTGGAGAGGGTGTCACTGACGACAGCTGTGCAAAAAAGAACTGAGAGTCAGTTGCTTCCTTGGTCACACCTCCGACTCTGAGCAGGTGACTGGCTGGTGAGACGGTGTCCTCTGATTAGCTAGTTTTTGGTGATGATGGTGTGTGGGTCCTGGGAATGGATTTCCCAAAGAAAAGAATAATTCTATCAGAAGACGGAGTGAGAGACCCCCGAACCTAAACACAGCTGATGTCTACAAGTTTATTTAGCATCTAGTCTGTGCAGTTCCCTGTGCTTCCATTGAATGGCTTGGATCTTCACAATAACACTTCAAGGTGATGACAGTAGCAAGCACCGCGTCCCAAGTGCTCTTCTGAGTGCTTTCCAGCTAACTCGTTTGATGTGCCCAATGACAGTGTGGGGGTAGGGACCATGACTACTTGTCCACAGACGTGAAACTGAGGCTCAGAGAGGTCCGGAACTTCCCCAGCATCATACAGTTGCTCAGTGACTGGGCCAGGAACCAAATGTGGGTAATCTGACTCCGAAGACTGTGCGTTCATTCTCCTACAATTAGCTCTCTGCCTCAATACGCCCATTTTATAGATGAGGAAACTAAGGCTCGGGTTTTAAACTACTTGTCTGTATATCTCATATTTCTAAGCAGCAGCAGCTCTTTTGATTCTGCCTCAGTGCTCAGATTTCAGCCTTCACAGCAATTCTGCAAAGAGAATCATTATTAAATCTACTTCTAAAGCTCAGAAGAATTATCTGATCTACCTAAGTATTCTCTGTCTAGTTGTACAACCAGGATACACTGGAATGGGGAGCAGAGCGCATGTATGTTGCTGCAGAGTATTTCTGTCATGCTATACTGCTGTGCTAACTGTTGTGGGGAGCTGAAGGCATGCTAAAAATGAGAGTTTTCACCAGACCTTGGCTGGTCACCCACCCCCCTCAGATGCAGCACCGTCGGATCCCTTGGGGCATGTGTGTAGTAGTGCCGTGTCTACGCTCTTACTCTGCCCTTCAGTGCACAGAGCATGAGCCACAGAGCTCCTGGAGCGCAGAAGATCTGAGGCTTAGGTCATACCACTGTGGTCTGTAGAACACCCAGCAAGGTCCCTGTCCTACCTTGGGCACTCAGTAAATATTAGCTCACTCTAATCCTGAGGTTTTCCGTCTGTCTGCCCTCTGATGGAGGAAGATAAGAGGCTTATGGAAGCTTCCTGATGAGAGAGACTGACTGAGGGGGAAACTGCAGCTTAAGAGTTCCTTGGACTGCAAGGAGCTCCAACCAGTCCATCCTAAAGGAAATCAGTCCTGAATATTCATTGAAAGGACTGATGTTGAAGCTGAAACTCCAATGCTTTGGCCACCTGATGCAAAGAACTGACTCTTTGGAAAAGACCCTGATGCTGGGAAAGATTGAGGGCAGGAGGAGAAGGGGATGACAGAGGATGAAATGGTTGGATGGCATCACCAACTCAATGGACATGAGTTTGAGTAAACTCTGGGAGCTGGTGATGGACAGGGAGGCCTGGTGTGCTGCAGTCCATGGGGTCACAAAGAGTCGGACGCAACTGAGCAACTGAACTGACTGAAGCCTGAGGGAGAGCACAAGATCTTCAGGTGTCAGAGCTGTATTTCTGCTCTTTCTTTTCTCTCACTCCTGACCCAGAGCTGATCTTAGGAGATGGTAGTGAAGGAAAAGTGCCGATTACTTGTTATGAGACTATGGGCAAATTATTAATACTTAACCTCTCTGGTCCCATGATGTTGATCAGTAAAATAGACTATAATAGAACCTCCTTCTCCAGGGGTTTGTAATATACTTGGAAACAGCCCAGGGACAACCTTTAGCATTGAATATAGCGCACAGAAAGCGCTCAGTGAAAATGGCTATGGTTAGCTAACTGATAGGAATGGTGCATATGCTGGGGCTTTGGCATCTCTGATGTCAACATTTGAGAACCTGGCAAAGAGTTTAGGCTCTGAAATAGAGAAGGGTTGAGGGAGGTACCAGGAGTGGGACGATCCTGACCTTCGCACTGGCTCTGCTCCCCGCAAGCTGTGTGACCTTAGGCATGTTACTTCACCTCTCTGGGCCTGATTCAGAGAGATTTGGGTGGAGCACAGCCTGTTGTTTGGTCTGTAGGTTACTGATTTCTCCTTTTGTGCCTCTCCTTGCAGCTTTCTCTTTTACCTATACACTGGGGGAAAAAGTGAAAAGTTTCTGGTTATTTGGAAGTTAAGTGGTTAATGTTGCCAGAAATTCCTTCAAAGAAGCAAAAGACAAGATGAAAACAGTAATTAAAAGCTGTCTGCCTTTCCCCAGATTAGGAAGCTTTGAAGAGGATGAGAGGGACACGGAATTTCGCAACTGCTTTTTAAGAGTTTGACTTTGCCAGCTGAGGCTGAGCAGACCCCTAGGGTCCTTCTGGCCCAGGTCTCGTGGATTCATGGCAAAAGAGTTTGTTACGTAGCTGATAGTGGTTTAAAGCCTGACTGAAGAAGCAGCTTTACTAGCAGCAGGACAGAGGCCCCCAGTTATTCTCCACACAGTCTTGCAAGTTATTTGGCGGATTAAAAAAAAAATGCCACTTGGGTTAAACTGCTGTCGCTCACTTGGGTCAGTGGAGTTCCAAGAGACTCAGGAAGCTGATTGCCAGGCAGCTGAAAACAATCTGAAACGTGGATGGCCAAGTTAGCCCCAGGTCAATGGGCTGCTGCCCCCCTCCCAGAGTTGTGAGACCTCAGTTTTCAAGAAACTTACTTGCAGTGAGCGAGCCATCTCCTCACCTGTCATTTTCTGCTTGCTTGTGCGTCTCCTTCATATTATCATTTTCTGCCCCAATCACACAGCCATGAGCATCCATGCTGTGTGCATGCCCAGTCATGTCCAGCTCTTTACGACCCCATGGACTGCAGTCCACCAGGCTCCTCTGACCGTGGGATTCTCCAGGCAAGAATACTGGAATGGTTTGGCAAGCTCTCCTCCAGGGGATCTTCCCTACCCAGGGACTGAACCTGCTTCTCTTATGTCTCCTGCATTGGCAGGTGGGTTCCACCGTACCACCTTGGAAGCTCCATGCCCCATATCCCCAAACAAACCAGAAGCGGCATTTCTACATCTGTGCTTTGCTAAGTGATCTAATGTTTCTTTTTTTTTCCTTTAAATATTTATTTATTTGACTGCTTGGGGTCTTAGCTGTGGCGTGTGGGATTTCTTTGAAGCAGTCCAATGGTGGAGGAAAAAGTCAGGGAACTGCCCAGACCTGGGTTTGGATCCCGCCTTCTGCTGACTGACCCTGAGCAAGTGACCTCAACTTTCTCAGTCTCTGGCTGATTAGCTAGACAACAGGCATGCGAGTCAGAGCTCCTGTCTCAGTTTGCTGGGGCTGTGACAATGAAGTACCTCAGACCAGATGGCTTAAATAACAGGAAGCTGTTTCCTCACAGCTTACAGCCTGGAAGTCTCGGATCTGATGCTGGCCGGGCTGGTTTCTGGAGGCCTCTCTCCCCGCCTTGCAGCTGATGGTCTTCCTGTCCTTCTGCTGGGCTGTCCTGCTCACGCTCGCCCATGGTGTCCCATCCTTTTGTCACAAGGACACCAGTCGTGTTGTGTTAGGGCCCACCCGCTGGCCGCACTGAGCTTAGGGAACTCATGAGAGACCCAGTCTCCAAATAGAGTTACATTTTGAAGCACTGGGGGCAGGAACTTGAACAAATGAATGAACACGCGAGCACATAATAGATCCCAAGTGTTTTCTGCATGTTTACTGTGAATCAGACACTCTGCGATCTGCTTTCAGGTAGCTTCTCTTCCTTGGTGGCTCAGTCGGTAAAGAATCTGGTTGCAATGCAAGATTCAGCCCTTCCATCTGGAAGATCCCCTGGAGAAGGCAATGGCAACTCTCTCTAGTACTCTTGCCTGGAGAATGGACAGAGGAGCCTGGGAGGGTACAGTCCTTGCGGTCTCAAGAGTCAGACACTGCTGCTGCTGCTGCTGCTGCTGCTAAGTCACTTCAGTCGTGTCCCACTCTGCGACCCCATAGACGGCAGCCCACCAGGCTCCGCCGTCCCTGGGATTCTCCAGGCAAGAACACTGGGTTGCCATTTCCTTCTCCAATGCATGAAAGTGAAAAGTGAAAGTGAAGTCGCTCAGTCGTGTCTGAGAGTTAGGCACAACTTAGCGATTAAACCACCACCTCCATTCTCAGGTTTAGGAGGTTAGATACTCCATNCAACTCTTCACATGAGGTGGCCAAAGTATTGGAGTTTCAGGTTCAGCATCAGTCCTTCCAATGAACACCTAGGACTGATCTCCTTTAGGATAGACTGGTTGGACCTAACAAAAGGTAGAAAGTAGCAATTCATAAATGATACTGACTGGAAAAGTAGATGTTTTATACAGAAAGAAGTTGTAGAAAAAATTTTTTAATAAATTGATAAATTTTAAAAATATATTAATTTGCAATGCTGATTGAGGAACAGCAATTTAATACAAAATGGGAAAGTTTCTGGAAAGAAATTCAGACATTTCAGGTGGGGAGCAGATGCTGTTCATTCCCCTCTGATGGTGACTCTGGGGACCTGCAGTAGTGGAAGAGGAAGTGACCTTAGCCCTAACCCAAGTGGCAGTCCCACCCAAGGCCTACCTGGGGATACAGACTGTGAGACCTCAGCTCGGTAAAGGAATTACTTACTAATAACGGGTGGGGATGAGCTGGGAGCAAAATGTGACAGGACTCGTTCAGCCTTGTCCAGGCCACACCCAGTTTAGTCAATGATTTCTGAACCTGAAGAACGTTAAAGGGACACAGCAGAGGTCGTATCAGGTTTTTTAATGTCCACCTTTTCAATCCTTTATGAGGAAAAAAAACACCCTCATGTTGCAAGGACGGACTTGAGAGGGAGTCTGTCCTGAACACTATCCAAATCTTTTCTCTGAACACGCTAGTGGCTGACCCGACATCCCTCCTCTCCCTTAAGCAGAAGAACTGAGTAGCTTGCTTCAACAAGAGCCATGTCAGCAGTAATCACTGTGAAAAAACCTCTCTGCCGAGATGAAATTCAACTTTTGTAGGCGCCTGTGCTGTGGCGGCTTTTTTAAGAGTATATTTTCTAGGCACCTTAAATGTAAAAGCATGTAAAAATACATAAGAGCCAATTAACAGCAGCATCTGGGGAGATGCCGCTTACGGGAAAGGGACTGGAATGCAGGGGAAATCCTTGGGAAGCACGCCACTGACGGCTGCAGGAGCTTCCTGAGGCCTGGCGCTGACCTACTCTGAGAATCTTCCTGGGCCTCCCAGGTGATAGGAGCGCAAGCAGGGCTTCCAAACCAAAGTCCCTCGGGTGAAATCAGGCTCACAGCTGTGTTTCATTAGACAGTGGATTCATCTTTTCAAAGCTGGGAACCTATAAACAGGACGCGTGCTGTCCAGTTTACCCCAGTCCTCGCCACTCTGAATTGTCTGATTTTGACTTGTCCACAGCCCAGCCTCTGTAGGCGCCTCGCTCTGGGACCCCCAGGCCCTAGACTCTGGTTCTCAAACTTGGCTGCCTGTTGGAACAATCCAAGGGAGCTTTACGAAATACCCATGTCTGTGTTATACACACAAAGATTCTGATTTACTTCACCTGGGGCACAGCCTGGGTCATAGTTTTAAAAGCTCCCAAGGTGATTCTTTTTTTTTTTCCTTTATGACTAGGAAAAACTGAAAAATTTACCAAAAAAATTTTATTAAGGTAAAATTGGTATATTACACTGTGTAAGTTCCATATGTATAACATTTTAATTTGATATCTATAAAATCTACAAAGTAGTCACCCCTAAAATTCTACTTAGCATTCATCAACATAACCCATTTGGCACACATCCCCAGTCCCAGCCTTCTGATAATCCCCAGGTGATTCTAATGTGCCAGGGAATTTGAGAACCAACTGAGCCCTTTAAGAAGGGCTTCCCAGGTGGCACAGTGGTAAATAATCTGTCTGCCAATGCAGGAAACTCAGGTTAGATCCCTGCATCGGGAAGATCCCCTGGAGGAGGAAATGGCAACTGATTTCGGTATTCTTGCCTGGGAAATCCCATGGACAGAGGAGCCTGACAGGATACAGTCTGTGGGGTCACAAAGAGTCAGACACGACAGAGCGCTGGACAAGCACGCGTGCACACACACACTTTGTCATACCACTCCTGTTGCTAAATGCACAACAAAGGCAATTAAAATATGGTCCTGATGCTTAAAGACCTCAAGGAAGACACAGACACTCTGAAATACTTGTAGTAGGATATACTGCACAATAGAAGAGGGTGTAAACTGAGTGTTGTAAGAGGATCAGAAGGAAAAATGGGGACTACCCTGGTAGTTCAGTGGTTGAGACTGCACGCTTCCACTGCAGGGGGTGGGGGTTCAATCCCTGGTCAGGGAACCAAGATCCCACATGATCTGGGGCATGGCCAAAAAAAAAAAAAAAAAGGAGGGAAGTATATTTCTCTATTTGGAAATACCAATGAAGGCACCACAGAACTAAAGACATTTAGATCTGGGTCTTAAAGGATAAGTAGGAGTCTCCCAGACAGACAGTGGGTTAGGGGTGGAGGTACTTGCAGAGCAAAGGCATGGAGGTGTTTGCAAAACTTGGCTTTGAGTCAGGAAGAGAATTTCAGATTGCCTTGAAAGTTAGTTTACCCTGCTTATCTATAAACCTAATGGTTCAGGATGGCCTTAATTATTTTTTCAGTATTTTGGCCCATCAAGGTGAATTGCAGATGAGTTTCCCAGCTGCAAAGACAGCAATCACTGGTTTAATCACATCCTTCGTCTGTTACCCAGCACCCTTCCCTCTTCAAATAACATTCCAGAAATTTGAACATGACCCTTATCTCTAGCAGAGGGTAACCTCTTTTTCTCTCATACAGTCACGGGTACCCTGGCATTGCTAATTACCTTATGTTGGCTAATTCCAACATCAGCATTATTATAAAAATCACACAGAGAGAAATCGGGGAAAGGAGCACACAATGTAGACACTAATACTTTGGAATATTTGCTTAAAATCACTCTGGGACAGTTAGAACCTAAGTCATCGCACTAATTAACTCAGACACACTAGTGTCTGTAATTCGTCTTAACCATGTCTTTTAAAAATCCACACTTTGGGGACTTCCCTGTTGGTCCAGTGGTTAAGAATCCAGCTTCTAATGCAGGGGGTGTGGGTATGATCCCTGATTGGGAAGCTAGATTCCGAAATGACTCAAGGCCAAAACACCAAAATACAAAACAGAACCAATACTGTAACCAATTCATTAAGACTTTCAAAATGGTCCACATCAAAAAAGAAATGTTAAAAAAATCCACACTTTGTCCTCTCCTCTGGACAACTTTCTTAATGCTCTTCAATTCAGAAATTACGGATTTTTAATATTCAGACTTAGTGAGTTATCCAGAGGCTCATCTGATCTAATTATGGTTCCACCTTCCAAAGTGCATGCATCGTCAGAAGTAGAGCAGTGTCCAAGATCAGCCAAAATGTCTGTGCATACGCTGGCATTCTCTTTTTCACCTGCGTGCATCTTAGCCCAGAGCAATGTACGCGACTTTGATATTCTTCAATATTTTCAAGCTGGAAGATCTGTGCAAGTTTAATTACAAACTTAGGGGCCTCGTGCAGCTCAGCCCTTCATTATCATTAATGAACACTTCGTCTGTACTAAAAAGAAAGCTCTAATTGGGTTTATTTCTTTCAGTAGAAACACAAGTATCCCTCAGAAGTTTACTTTGCCAGTCTAGTTTGTGAAGTAAGCCTTCGAATCCATGCAAACCAGAGGATCCGCTGAGAATAAATAAATTTCACGACATTAGCCGGCGGGGGAAGCCACAATGAAAATCCACTGCATCACAACATATACTTGGTTCATTAATCAGTAAGTAGAACCTGGCCTTAATTATTCATGATAATAGCCCTTAATATACGAGTTCACGGCAGTGTATTCTGTATCAGTAATGGAGGAGGTCTCCAGCCTTCAAGAACTTATTACAACTCTCTGCTATTAAATCTTCACTGGAAGGTGGGGATACGAGCCTGACCGGGGTTTTCATGGGAATGTCGTGTTCGAAGCATAATAATCAGGCTTTACTGTTCGGGGGAGACTTTCATCCTAGGGATCTCAAAGCGCTTTATGAGCCTTCATTAGTGCCAGGAATGCCCTGAAGGCATCAAGGTTTTACTATCTTCCTTTTATAGGTAAAGAAACAAGACATGGGCTAGTGAAGTGACTTGCCCAAGGTCACAGAACAAATAGGACATCTTGGAGAATGCAGGCAGATTTAGGCAGTGACTGTTTCTCTTCAGCCTTGCAAGAAATCACTTGTGTGTCTTTTGAGCTAGAGGGTCACCCATGACTTTCAGTGTTGGGTGGCCCCCATCCACTCCGGCACACGCAAGGCACATAAGAGGACTTCAGTGCCTGCTGAAGGGAGGAATAAACGGTAGTTGCACTGGTGCTTTCAATTCAAAAATTCCTTATTAGCTACTCCAACTCTTTAATTTACAATTTCTCACCCACTTTGTACAGCATATGGAAGAATCCTGTAAAATATGCTAAATATGCTGCTATCATTTTCCCAGTTGCACTAAGAATTGTTTGCAGGTTTTTGTCCTTTAGGAAGAGAGAGATTTCCATCTTCCATATTAAAAGATTTTAATAAAAGGTCCTTTGCTCAAGTTAGCTTCTGCTGTTATAAGGGAGAGTTCTAGATAATTAAGTGGTAAGTTCTCCTTATAAATCCAGCTATTTTTTCCCCTTAACCCTCAAGCTTCAAAAACCAAGAGAGAGCTTTTAAAATATTATTTTTTATTGCGAGTGACATCTATAATAGGGGTCCCACTTTGAGGTTGGTGGGGGGATCTTTTCTGTTTGTTTTGCTTTAAATGTGTGTATTTGATCCCAGCCCGGATTTACATTTCAAGCATTTTAAAAGTGTGTGCACTCCCAGTCGTGTGGAATGCCAGGACACCGAGTTCATTCAGCAAGAAGTGAGCTTTCAGCTCTGTCCTTTGTGACGGATTGCAGAGCGTCTCTACCTTAAGGCAGGCGGGTCACCAGGCCGCTGCTGTGACCCCCCCTAACCTGTACCAGGCTGCCGGCAAGCACTCGCTGTCAGCTGTTTACTCTGGCAAGACTGATGGCGTCCAGGTGGACTTCTCAACCCCCCGCGCCTCCCTGCACTCCGCCCCCACTTCTTCACTTAGGCCCACGGAGATGGCTGCCTTTGCCAATGTGATCGCTAGGCAAGGAGCTGCTGTGCAAAACTGCAGCCCATGAAAGTGGCTTTTCTCCTGAGTTAAACCAGGGCCTCCACCTGATTCCTCCATTCTCCCTACCACCAGAGCCCCAGCCCCGAACCACATGTCCTCTGGGTTTTAGGGAAATGTGCCTTGTGCTTGTTACAGCCTCTCCATTTCCCTGGATAAAGCCACTCGCCTGGGAGGGCTGGGCAGTGAGGCAGATAATCCTGTTAGGCATCTGGAGGGCCTGGCCAGGGGATGTTCAGCTCGAGAATGTCAGGATGAGATGGAATGGTGCTGGAGGTGGGCTCCTGGCCCGGGGCTTAGGGTAAACAGGCTTCTTCCCTGCTGGACGTCAGCCTCGGGCTGGCCAGCTCCCACTGGCCACTGATAAGTTGCTGACCCTAAGGACTAATTGCCATGATGGTGGTTATGTACCGACAAGCGTTGTTTTAGCCCCTTGGATGGGGCACTAAACACTAGGGGCTCATGATGAGTAAGACTCCATCCCCAGGTAATGTGTACAGAGGTGGGGGAAAGGAGGGGGGAGGTTAAAGGTCAAGAAAGCAAACATGTGACAGAATCCAGAAAGAGAATGATCCCCAAGGAGTGGCAGGAATTGAGAGGGTGCTTGAAGGAACAAAAAGCACCAGGACACAGAGGGGGAAAGGCAGGGTGTCCTGATGGGAGAAATGACCTAAGACAAGGTGTTGAGGCAGGAACTAATAAGCTGCATTCGGGGAACAATAACCAAGCACTATGGGAGTGCAAGAGTTCACCCAGGGGAGTGAGAGGAGAGCGGATGGCTGGAGAGCCAGGGTTGGGCCAGGTGGAGAGGGCCGGGAGTGCCAGGTGGAGGGTTATTCAGGAGGCAAAAAGAAAAAAGTTCTGGAAGGATTACCCAGGAAGGTGGGAGGGTGACATGATCCAGGTGGTATTCTAGAAAAATTAATCTGGCACCACTGTGTACGTGGAAAGAAACTGACAGCAAGAAGCCAGTTGACAGTAAACACATGCACCGTTAGATAAGAGCTGGGAGATGGTTACTTAATCTATTGTAGAAGTCTAGAGCCTTCTCCAGGCCCTACCCTCCATACTTTTTCATGGGTGACTTCATTCACCCCTTAGGTCTTGGTTTAAATACCACTTCCTCCAGGGAGACCTCCCTGACCAACTCCCAATTAGGCAGGGTCCCTCTGCTGTATGTTCCCATAGAAGCCCATTTGCTTTGTCATAATTACTCCACTGTGATGTGTGTGTGTGTGTGTGTTAAAAATATATATATAACATGAAATTTACCATCTTAACCATTTCTAAGTATACAGTACAGTTGTTGTTGCTGTTCAGTTGCTAAGTCGTGTCTAACTCTTTGCGACCCCATGGACTGTAGCCCGGCAGGCTCCTCTGTCCTTGGGATTTCCCAGGCAAGAATACTGGAGTGTGTTGCCATTTCCTTCTCCAGGGGATCTTCCCAACCCAGGGTCAAACCTGCATCTCCTGCACTGGCAGACAGATTCTTTACCACTGAGCCACCAGGGAAGCCCATACAGTACAGCAGTGTTACATATATTCACGTTTTTGTGCAACTGTCACCATGATCCATCACCTGAACTCTATTTTGCAAAGCAGGAACTCTGCACCCATGAAACAGTACCCCATTTCCTTCTCCCCTCTCCCCTGGCAACCAACATCCTACTTTCTGTTTCTAGGGATCTGACCACTCTCAGGTACCTCATATAACAAGTGGAATTGTACGGTATTTGTCTTTTTGTAACTGGCTATTTTATTTAGCATAACATCCTCAAGGTTCATCCATCTGGTAGCCTGTAACAGGATTTCCATCCTTTTTAAGGTGAAATATACTCCGTTGTATACATGCCACATTTTGTTTATCTATTCATCTATTGATTCACATTTGCAACCTTTTTTTAAAAATACAATGAATCTGATAGAATGGACTAGAACAGAATAAAAGTAGCAGACTGTACTCTTGTAACAGGGATAAGTATTGAGACAGAGAGTCCCTTATCAGAACTCCAATATAGGGTCTTCCCTGGTGGTACAGTGGCTAAGATTCCATGCTTACAATGCAGGGGGCCCAGGTTAAATCCCTAGTCAGGGAACTGGATTCCACATGCTGCAACTAAGACCCGGCACAACCAAATAAATAGTTTTTTTAAAAATAACTCCAATATGAGATTAACAACATAGGAAATACAATTTATATAATGTGGCCAGAAGTTAGTAACATGAACCAAATCCCTTCTCTATCTTGTACATGGTACGAAACCTGTATGCAGGTCAAGAAGCAACAGTTAGAATCGGACATGGAACAATGGACTGGTTCAAAATTGGGAAAGGAGTATGTCAAGGCTGTATATTGTCACCCCTGCTTATTTAACTTCTATGTAGAGTATATCATGTGAAATGCCGGGCTGGATGAAGCACAGGCTGGAATCAGGATCGCAGGGAGAAATATCAATAATCTCAGACAGGCAGATGACACCACCCTTATGGCAGAAAGCAAAGAGGAATTAAAGAACCTCTTGATGAAGGTGAAAGAGGAGAGTAAAAAAGCTGGCTTAAAACTCAACAATCAAAAAACGAAGATCATGGCATCTGGTCCCATCAGTTCATGGCAAATAGAAAGGGAAACAATGGAAACAGTGAAACTATTTTTTTTGGGGGGGGGGCTCCAAAATCAGTGCAGATGGTGACTGCAGCCATGAAATTAAAAGATGCTTGCTCCTTGGAAGAAAAACTATGACAAACCTAGATAGCATATTAAAAAGCAGAGACATTACTTTGGCGACAGAGGTTCATATAGTCAAAGCTATGGTTATTCCAGTAGTCATGTATGGATGTGAGAACTGAACAATAAAAACGGCTAAGCACTAAAGAACTGATGCCTTCAAATCATGGTGCTGAAGAAGACACTTGAGAGTTCCCTGGACTGCAAGGAGATCAAACCAGTCAATTCTAAAGGATATCAATCCTGAATATTCATTGGAAGGACTGATGCTGAAGTTGAAGCTCCAACACTTTGGCCATATGAGGCAAAGAGCTGACTTATTTGAAGAGACCCTGATGCTGGGAAAGACTGAAGGCAGGAGGAGAAGGGGACACAGAGGATGAGATGGTTGGATGGAATCACCAACTCAACGGACATGAGTTTGAGCAAACTCCAGGAAATACAGAAGGACAGGGAAGCCTGGTGTGCTGTGGTCCATGGGGTCACAAAGAATCAGACATGACTGAGCGACTGAACAATAACAACATTGAGCGAGTGTTAAGGTGGGTGCTGCTTACTATTTAGGTACTCACCCTTCTCACCTTAAACCACCAAAATGAGTACATGATGGGTGATGAAGTACCAGTTTTCTTGGCCACATTTCCTCAGGCATTCTCCACTCTGTGGCATTACCCGTCCAGAACATGCACAGGCTGGGTGAATAGGACTGGTCCTTCCAGCTGCGTGATCGTAGAGGCTCCCACAACCAGAATGTTGTCACCTGCTTACTGGCCACAGGAGTATGGATTCAGTTCCTAATAGGGGCCCAAGAGCCCTTTCTCTTCCAACGCCCTTCAGTTCATTGCTCCCAGCAATTCACATTAAACCCTAGACAGCATCCTTCTTTAGAGTAGGTCAATAGTGGTTTAAGACAGCTGTTTAAAAGTTTATATGATACCTTGAGATCTTAATTATGTTGAATTGGTTCATGGTGCTTTTCAGGTCTGTCCTTCTATTTTTCTGTAAATTTATCCTGTTAATTTTTGAGAGTTTGACATTGGAATTCCAATCAAAAAATCTTAATTTATCTACTGAAAATATAATTGGGATATATAATAGAACTGTATGTAACTTTGTTCTGTATTTTTCAAGTCAAATCATCTCTCTCTCTCTCTCTCTCTCTCTCTCTCTCTCTCTCTCTCACACACACACACACACACACACACACACACCCCGGGGCCAAGGAAGCAAAGAAGAGAGGTAGAGGGGTTGCAAGTATTCTTTGGTGACATGAGATAGAAGGAAGAGGATGTGAGTAACTTAACACCTCAAATCTTTTCCCTAGTCACTGGGACACCACCCTCCCATCTTTCAAGTTACGACTTTGTTTTGGCCATGACACAAATGTTTGGTGGACACAGTTAGCATGACGTAAGTGTGCACTGAGGTCTAGAGCCTTGTGGGTGCAGGAGGGGCCTCTGCTGACCTATGTCGAGTGTGCTTGATTGCCCCCAGGCTCGGGGACTGCACTGGGCCAGGAGCAAAGTCATCAATAAACATCTCTGCCTGAGAGAACCAACCAAATGTGTATAAACAAGAACTGTGAGCTGGAAATAACTTACACTGGTAGTTGAATAGAATGATCACATCCCTTGACATATACCCACAGTTCAAAGATTTATAAGGCATTTCAGTTTAGGTAGAAGCTGTGGTTGGGAGAATAATGTGTAATAAGCTTATGTGACTTACAGATAATAAAAGAAATTCAAAATTAAAGAATCATATCTAACACTTCCTTTTCAAAACTGAACTTTAAAATTGTCCTTGGAAATCAGAACAACTATTGAAATGTAGAGACACTGAAGATAAGAGATTAATATTGAACTTCTAATATAAATTATACATTTGGAGTCAGAGCTTAGTCAAAATTAAGTTCACACGATAAGCCCCTCTCTAACCAAAAGACAGTGAAAGATAAAATGTAAAAAACAGAACACTAAAAATGTATAATAATGCTCAAATAGAAAATAAGCATTTCCCTGGGNGAAATCAGAACAACTATTGAAATGTAGAGACACTGAAGATAAGAGATTGATATTGAACTTCTAATATAAATTATACATTTGGAGTCAGAGCTTAGTCAAAATTAAGTTCACACGTTAAGCCCCTCTCTAACCAAAAGACAGTGAAAGATAAAATGTAAAAAATAGAACACTAAAAATGTATAATAATGCTCAAATAGAAAATAAGCACTTCCATGGGCTACATATTTATCAGAAATACAAGCTTGCAGACAGTGGTACTTTTGATGAGTTCAAAAGTACCCCATGGTGGGGCTTTCCTGGTGGCTCAGTGGTAAAGAATCCACCTGCCAAAGCAAAAGACATGGGTTTGATCCCTGGTCCAGGAAGATCCCACATGCCGTGAAACAGCTAACCCCACGCACCACAACTATTGAGCCTGTGCTCTAGGGCCCAGAAGCTGCAACTATTGAAGCCCAAGCACCCTAGAGCTTATGCTCTGCAACAAGAGAAGCCACAGCAATGAGAAGCCAGTATGCCAAGACTAGAGAGCAGCCCCTGTTCACTGCAACTAGAGAAAAGCCTGCACAGCAACAAGGACACAGCACAACCAAATATAACATTATTTTTTAAAATAGTAAAAAAAAAAGTACCCCATGGGAAATGGGGAACCAAAGCCAGGATCACTGCAGAACCACACATATCCAAACACAGAGCAATGACATGGCTTTTCTCAGGTCCTGGATGCTACGTAGAGTTTCTCTCATCTCCTTAAGAATGTGGCTACTTTAAGAACCATAGGTCCAGGTGATAGCCTTAGTCTGTTTTTTATAGGCTTCTTTAATGAGTGAGGGAGTCCCACCTTAATCTCAACTTTACACCGTGGTACTATATCTGGTCCCCACTCTTAAATCAACAATGAGGGGAGGCTTTAGTTGTGTCCAACTCTTTGTGACTCCATGGACTGTAGCCCACCAGACTCCTCTCTCCATGGGATTCTCCAGGCAAGAATACTAGAATGGGTTGCCATGCCCTTCTCCAGATGATCTTTCAGACCCAGGGATCAAACCTGCGTTTCTTATATCTCCTGCATTAGCAGATGGGTTCTTTACCACTAGAACCACCTGGGAAGCCCAAATAAACAAGGAGTAGATGAATTCAATCCAGATGAAATAACAATTAAAAAGCTACCTGAAAATGATTTTAAGATGACTGTTTCAGGATCTTCAAAGAGCTAAATGAATGAGTAACATGCATAAAAGAATAAAGAAATAAAGAATAAAAAATTATGAAACAAAATAAGTAGAAATGAAATAAGAACAGGGGAATATGAAAAACAACTTATAATAAATCTTAAAATTGAAAAATGTATTTCTTAATATAAAATATATTCTATATTGAAAACAGAAAGAAAAGTAGAATATTGAGAGATAATACAGGAAATTTACTCAAAGAGAGCATAGAAAGGTAAATAACAAAGATCGGGGCTTCACAGTGGTCCAGTGGCTAAGACCCCACAGTCCTAATGCCAGGGACCTGGGTTCAATCCCTGGTCAGGGAACCAGATCCCACATGTCACAGCTAAAGATCATGCATGTCACAACAAAGATCAAAGATCCCGTGTGCTGCAACTATGACCTGGCACAGCCAAATAAATGAATAAATAATAGATGAACTATGGACAGAGGTTTGTTACATCATACAGGAGACAGGATCAAGACCATCCCCAAGAAAAAGAAATGCAAAAAAGCAAAATGGCTATCTGGGGAGGCCTTACAAATAGCTGTGAAAAGAAGAGAAGCAAAAAGCCAAGGAGAAAAGGAAAGATACACCCATATGAATCAGAGTTCCAAAGAATAGCAAAGAGAGATAAGAAAGCCNTTACTTTGTCAACAAAGGTCCATCTAGTCAAGGCTATGGTTTTTCCAGTAGTCATGTATGGATGTGAAAGTCGGACTATAAAGAAAGCTGAGCACCAAAGAATGGATGCTCTTGAACTGTGGTGTTGGAGAAGACTCTTGAGAGTCCCTTGGACTGCAAGGAGATCCAACCAGTCCATCCTAAAGGAGATCAGTCCTGCGTATTCACTGGAAGGACTCATTGTTGAAGCTGAAACTCAAATACTTTGGCCACCTGATGCAAAGAGGTGAGTCATTTGAAAAGACCCTAATGTTGGGAAAGATTGAGGGCAGGAGGAGAATGCATGGATGGCATCACCAACTCAATGGACATGAATTTGGGTAAATTCCAGGAGTTGGTGATGGACAGGGAGGCCTGGCATGCTATGGTTCATGCGGTTGCAAAGAGTCAGACACAACTGAGTGACTGAACAGAACTGAAGAACAGTTTGGAAACCCAGGTAGAAACCAGTTCAGAAACCCAGGATAGAGAGGTTCCAACATATATTTAATAGGAGTCTGGTTTAAGAAAACAAAGAAAAGGAAGACAGCAATAGTTGAAGATATACTGGCTGAGAATTTTTCCTCTTATAGAAATACATATCAAATATTGAGTAAGATAACTCAAATCATGCCTTGGCAAATCTTCATGAGACTGAAAAAAATCAAGGATAAGAAGAAAAAAATTAAAGCTATGTAAGTGGCAAGATAGATTTCCTGCTACAGAATGATGTTAGATCAACAGTGAACCACACATCAACAATATCACAGAAGACTTCTGATGGAATTTTTTTTTTAAAAAGAATCAGTTCAGAATTCTTCACACAGCTAAATGACCATTTATGAGTCAGAGCAAAATAAAGTCTTTTTCAGATTTACAGTCTAAGAGCATGTGCCATTCACAATGCTCACTGAAAAGACTACCAAAGGGCTTCTTCAGTAAGAAGAAAGGTGAACCCAAACGGATGGACGGTGGTATGAACAAAATCAACCAAAATTGGGGAAAAAATGAATTGGCAGATTAACTGCTGACTGTAACTTTGGGCCAGAAGTTACCTGAGATGTATAAGATCAAGAGGAAATGTTGAAACATGAGCCAAAATAAAGAAATAATTCACCACCATTCATAAGAAAGAACTTGGTCTGCTCTAGATTCTCTTTGTTCAGCCATTCAGCAAAGGAGGAATGAGTGACCTGTATTTAATGATTGACTTATACACCAGTCTTATTCCAAGAAAGATTTAGGTTAGCTAACCTACAGCTATCCCTGGTCTATCCTTCATTTTCAGATCCAGGAACTTCCTAAGGGAGTCATTGGCAGCCTTTTGATTGAACCTTTGGCACTAGTCCCAGGGAGGGCTCTCCATGTTAAAATGAATCACGGGATGCGGTATTTTTTAAAGCAATCCAGTTCCTCAACTCTTTTAGACAAGCACAGCAAAGACTTTTTAGAAAAACTCAAAGGAAAATGGAACATGGGACTTGTAAAAAAATTCTACAGCACTAAAGAATATGTAAGACCCTAAGGGAAAATCTTCCTCAAGTAGGTAAACTTGAAGGTAAAGCTGCTTCATATTTCCAATAACATAAAAGAATTTATTACGTCCATCAATGAAAAATGTCAGTATAAAAAGAATGCAACAAAAGTATACCCATAACAGCAGAAATTGGGTCTTCATTAAAAGTAATAAAAGAAGAATGAAAAATACAGAGAATCTATTCATTCAAATAGATGATAATGTCAAGAATGATACACCAAACACAGAATAAATCAATATAAAATATTTTATATGAAACAAAAGAAGACAACGGATATTAAAAACAGGACACAGACCTGACAGCCAAATTGTGAATAAAACATTCCTGACAAAGAAGGAACAGCTGGTTAAAAATTAATTATCAAAGCTCTCAGAATTTGGAAGGGAAAAAACTTGACATTGGAAATCAAGAGGACACACCAGAGGTGGGTCCAGTGGCCCAGTGGCTAAGACTCTACCCTCCCAATGCAGGGGGCCCAAGTTCAATCCCTAGTCAGGGAACTAGATCTCACGTGGCACAACCAAGAATTTGCATGCTGCATCTATTAATAAAAATCCCACTTGCCACAACTAAAAGATCCCATGTGTCAGAACTAAGACCTGGTGCAGCGAAATAAATAAATATTAAAAAGAGCAAAAGGAGAAACATTATATAGTCCACTATTATGTAGATGTGACACCCAAGGATTTCATTCCTAGTTTTCATAAAAAAGAAAAGAAAAAACATTCTGAGATTTGCAGAGATTCAAAAACATTAGTAAGCTTAATGCTGTTTAAGCAGAGATTCTTCAAGAGTATTCAAATCACTGTGGTGCAAATTAGTAAAGTTATAATTTAAAAATAAACAGGGGTTGTTATTGAAATTGGAGATAAGTATTAAAATCTGCATCAGGTTTTTACAAGCAACAGGGAAAGAATATTACTGACGTCTATACAACTGATACAGGGACACCCCTGGCGGCCCGGTGGTTAAGAATCTGCCTTGCAACACAGGGAACATGAGTTCAATACCTGGTCAGGGAACTAAGATCCCACATGCCTCAGAGCTACTAAGCCTGAGCTCTGTAACTAATGAGCCCAAGGGCCACAACAAGAGAATCCTCATGCTGCAATGAAAGGTCCCACAAAACACAACCAAGATCCCATGTGCCACAACTAAGACCTGACAAAGCCAACTTAAAAAAAATACTTTTTCAATGTATGGCAAAAACCACCACAATATTGTAAAGTAATTAGCCTCCAATTAAAACAAATAAAATAATAATAATAACTGATAGAGATATTGGAACAAAAGAAAGAAAAACACTTTGAAAGAATAAAGAGAAGAAGTTTTATATCGTGGGAGACAGTTTCTAAGGGGTTTCCCACAGAGCCCTTCCTCCCAGCATTCAGGTCCTGGGGAAATTTCCTACCCAGTGTGAGCTGGACCTAGGGACACTCTTCTGGTAAAGGACAGCAGAAGGAACGGGATATCACTTCCGCGATTAGGTTACAAAAGGACTCTGGCTTCCACCTTGCTCACCATTTCTTGCTCTAGCCTGCTTTCTCGGAAGGAAGTACTGCCATGCTGTGAGCTGCTCTATACATGTGATGAGAAACTGATAACTCTGGCAAACAGCCAGCCAGGCCTGGCGCCTGCCAAGAGTCACATGAGTGAGCTTGGAACAAGATCTTTTGAGGGTGCCAACAGCCTCATGGGTGAGTGAGAGACAAATGCTGCCCCAGAGAAACCTCGGGATGACTGCAACCCCAGCCAACACCTTGACTCAGTCTTACTATAGACCCTGGGTCATAGGTCTTAGCTAAGCCACATTCTACAAGATAATAAATGTCTGTTCTTTTAAGTCACTACATTTTGGGACAATTTGTTACACTGATTATATTTTAGAAGAATGGGAAGAGGAAGAGAAAGAAGAGGAAAGCGCAGAAGAGCATAATATTTATTTTTGTCAAAGAGTCAAGAAATACCAGCTTTGATTCAGAACAGAACAAAAAAATGTATAAAATGTTTAAAGAAAATTATTACTAGGTTTAACAATATAGTTGTTGGCTTCCAAATAGTCAAAGTAAAAAGAACATACTTTGTGTGTTGAAATAGCATGAAAAATAGCAAAGAAATACTGAGAAAGCATGTAATGAAATCCCTTAAGTTAGAGCAAGTATAGCAATTAAACCAGGAACCATTTTAGAAAACAAAGACTCCCACGTTGGGTTAAAAAAGAAAACTCAAAAATATTTATTTATTTAGTAAAGAAATATATTTATTGAGCCCCAACCGGGATACCTGATGAATAAGCCTGACTCAGTCTGACATTAAATACAAACAAGCAATTATGACACAGGATAGTAAGTGTAATGATGAAGGAAAAATAGGACATAAGAAAAGTTGGTTGATGTAATTTTTTCTCCCTTAGTATTTTTAACCCCTTTTATTTTAGGCTATCCACAAATCAGCACCACTTTCCAAACAGCCTTCCAAGATTCCTAAGAAATACCCTAAAATATACACAAACAAACACAAATTATATTTGCTATAGTCTCTGATCAAAGTGTAGTAAAGTAATAAAGCATACAGTTTAAGAACAAAACAGAAGGCATTAATGAACTGGAAAGCTTTAAATAACATCTGGCTCAATGAAAAATACTGATGATATAGTAAGAGATGATCCAGAAAAATAACTGGATATATTACATAAGAAAATATAGCAAATGTGGCTAATGATACATTCAGAATTGAAATCATAGAACAAAAATTTTTTGAAAGGAATTTAGCATTCAACTTAAAGTTCTAGATATAGAGCACTAAAGAAATCCTAAGAAAAATAAGATTAAGAAAATAATGAAGATAAAAGAAACTGATGAAGGAACGAATAAAATAGACAATATAGTGAAAAATCTGATTAAGAGGAAAAAAATTAGAATTGATAAAATTCATATAATAATAACTATAATATTTTTAATTATTATATAATGCACACAATTATGTGTTATTTAATTTTAAAACAGCATTAGATTTAATTTAAAATAGCACTAGATGGACATTTCTGCCTAAAAATAAATAAAATAAGGTAGAAGAAACAGAAAACCTGAAGAGTAATAAAGGAAAATGAATAGAAAAAAACTATTAAAAAAACCCCTCTAGCCCAACCAGCAGGTTTCAGTTCAGTGCAGTTCAGTCGCTCAGTCGTGTCCAACTCTTCACGACCCCATGAACCGCAGCACGCCAGGCCTCCCTGTCCATCATCAACTCCCGGAGTCCACCCAAACCCATTTCCATTGAGTTGGTGATGCCATCCAGCCATCTCATCTTCTGTCATCCCCTTCTCCTGCCTTCAATCTTTCCCAGCATCAGGGTCTTTTCCAATGAGTCAGCTCTTCACATCAAGTGGCCAAAGTATTGGAGTTTCAGCTTTGACATTAGTCCTTCCAATGAATACCCAAGACTGATCTCCTAAAGGATGGATTGGTTGGATCTCCTTGCAGTCCAAGGGACTCTCAAGAGTCTTCTCCAACACCACAGTTCAAAAGCATCCATTCTTCTGCACTCAGCTTTCTTTATAGTCCAACTCTCACATCCATACATGACCACTAGAAAAACCATAGCCTTGACTAGATGGACCTTTGTTGACAAAGTAATGTCTCTAATATGCTGTCTAGGTTGGTCATAATTTCCTTCCAAGGAGTAAGCATCTTTTAATTTCATGGCTGCAATCACCATCTGCAGTGATTTTGGAGCCCAGAAAAATTAAGTCAGCCACTGTTTCCTCATCTATTTGCCATGAAGTTTCCCCACGTATTTGCCCATCTGTTTTCCCATCTATTTGCCATCTATTTGACCAGCAGGTTTGAATGCTGTCAAAATTTAGAGAAACATAATTTCCATGTTAAAAAAATAATAACTTTTCCATAGCATTGGGGAAAATGGGAAGCTACCAATTGATGTTATAAAATGGAACAGAATTCCAAAGGATATTGATGCTACAATTCAGTCTCTCAACAATCATTCATTGAACACCTATTACTAGGCAAGGATGATACACCAAGCATTTTATGCTAAACCCTGGGAGATACTAAATTAGTAAGATATGGCCTTTGTCATCAAGGAGCAGAGTCTAATAGATGGGGAGGACATGTAAGAGAACAATCTAAATGTGTTACATGCAAAGGAAACCTATTCTCAGAGTATAGCAAGGAATAGGGACACCTAGCCCAGCCTGGAAAAGGAAAACAGAGAACTTTCAGCAAAGACTTTTTGGAGGACCATGAGCTTAAACTAAGCCTGAAGGAAGAGTAGAAATTAGCCAATAGGGAGGTGGGGGAGCAGTGTTCCACCTCAGCTGGTGAGGTCATTCCAGGCAAAAGAGACAGGAGTGGAAGGACTTCCCTGGCAGTTCAGTGGTTAAGAATCCACTTTCCAATACAGGGACATGGGTTCAGTCCCAGGGAACTCTAACATCCCACATGCTGCCAGGCAGCTAAGCCTGCATGACACAACTAGAGAGCCTGCATGCTGCAACCAAGACCCAACACAGAGAGATAAATAAATATCTTTTTAAAAAGAGAGAGATAGGAGCAGAGACATGGAGGTAAGCTTGCTTAGAAAAAAAAACTACTATGCACAATGGTGGCCTACAGGCTTAGGACGGTGTATACTGTTTATACTGTAAGTGCAGGGTCTAAACCAAAGGAGGCAGAGTGTGAAGTACAAACAACAGATGATTGAGGACAGACCCTGAGGAACATCCAAAGTGCAGGTGGAGAAAGAGGAACCCACGAAGCTCATGGAAAATATCTGGTGAGAGAGGAACGAGAACCAGGAGCACAAGATGCTGTGGAACTCAGGGAAGTTGTGATCCGCAGAGACTAATACAGCAGAGAGCAGTGTGAACAGTGGAAAAATGCCTGTTGGATGGGAACAAGGAAGTGAGCAACAAGTGCAGACTACCTGAAAAGCTAGGACAAGAAGAAGACAAAAGAGTGGAGAAGGTGTGAGATTCAAAGGAATATTCTGGTTTTTTTGTTGTTGTTGTACAGGGTTGTTTCAGATATAATCCTAAAAGTTATGACTTAAAGACATATCATTTCTCAGGATCCTATCAATTGCTCTAGTAGCTCTTCTGCTGGTCAGCTCTCCTGTGGTCAGTCTTGGGCTATATTCAACTGGTGGGTCATGTGCTTGGGCTAGTTGGGACACCAGGCTTCTCTGTCCACGTGATCACAGCCCTGGTCAGTCATGCTACAGGGCTTCTTCCACATGGCCACTGTCTCTAGCAGAACAGTCTGGGCATCCTTATAACATGGTGGCTGGGCTCCAAAAGGGAATGCAGTAAGTCTCCTACATGCAAACTTTCAACTTGTGAACTTTCAAAGATGAGAACATGCCCTATCACGTGAATTAGTTCACGTATCTGGTGTACATCGTCACGTGCATGCATCCTCTACAAGTGGTTGTGCTTGTGTGTACTTTACTGTACAGCAGTACAGTATCTTTATTTCAAGTCCAGGATTTCCAGAAGCAAGTGGAAAAGCAACAGTGATGCAGTGTGTACTGCTAAAAAGTGCCAGCTGTTGTTCTGTACTACTGTACTTTTCAAGGTGCTGTGCTGTAAGATTAAAAATGTTCTCTTTCTCTTTTGTTACATATTTTCTGTGTGAAAAGTATTATAAACCTATTATTATAAAACAGTACTATACAGTAGATTGTGTTAGTTGGGTACTTAGGCTAACTTCGTTGGACTTAATTGGATTTATGAACATACTCTTGGAATGGAGCTTGTTGGTATGTAGGGGACTTACTGTAAACTAAGAGAGATAAGCTCAGTGTTGCCAAGCCTCTACTTGCATCACATCTGCCAATGACCCTTTACCCAAAGCAAATTACATGGTCAAACCTAGAGTCCAGATGGGAGGGGACTATGGAGCGTGTGAACACTGGGAGATTTGGAAGGAGGAGTCTATTGATACAACAGTTCACTATAACAGTTAACTGCTTTCTTCCCCTAAAATGGGAGAGTTTAAAATGTTTATAGGCTGGGACCAACAGAACTAATTGAAAGAGCGTATCCTTCAATTAGTATTCAGTGTCTGAAGATACAACAAAGAGAAAGTATTACTAATAGGTCTCAGTAGGGGAGAGAAGAGGAACACCATCCTCTGAGATTGGAGGAGAAATACTTAACACATGTGTTTAGGACTTCCCTGGCAGTTCAGTGGTTAGGACTTCACACTTCCACTCCAGGGGACACTGGTTCGATCCCTGGTCAGGGAACTAATATCCCGCATGCTCTATGGAATGGCCTGATAAAAAGAGAGAGACAAAAAATAATTAAAAATAAAAAAGTAAAACAGGTGTTTAAATGTATTTTGGCTAAATCACTGAGAGGAATAAAAAGGGGAGTTTTCCATGAAAACGTGGCACTGGGGTAGAGACACCAACCCCGCCATCATTCTGCCACTCCATCAACACTCAGTCTGTATGCTGAAGCTGAGGACGCTGATTAAGGTATTGATCCAGGTTTAGAATTTGGTTGTTGGATGCTGCAGAAGGATAGTTGTAACAGGGAATTATGGGTTATGGGAGATAATAATCTGAGTAATAGAAATGGGATTCTTACTCCATAGGTAAGAGACAGAGGCCAGGAAGAGACTAATAGGGAAAACAGAGGAGTCAGGAAACTAGATCTTTATAGGCCAAAATACACAGATAGCAGAAAGGGAAAATATGTTGAAGCCCAGGCAAGTCCAAGAATCGTAGCGCCAGATTACTAGATAGGCAGACCACATGAACACTGAAATCCAGGAACTAATGAAGGTCCAGCTGGGGTGGAAATTCTAGCCAATACCCAGGGTCATCAGTGAATGACAAGTCATGACCAGGAAGTGACAGCTCTGTGGAAGGGCTGCTCATAAGGACAGAGACTGGGCCTGTTGTGGCCTCAGGCACTGGCAATGCCTGACACATACAAGGCACTCAGTATCAAAAATTATTTGTGAGAAGGAGAAATGGCATATGACATCACTTATATGAGGAATCTAAAAAGAAATACTACAAATGAACTAACAAAACAGACGCAGACTCACAGACTTAGAGAAGGAGTTTATGCTTGCCAAGCGGAAGGACTAGGGGAAGGGATAGTTAAGGAGCTTGGGATGGACATGTCCACACTGCTATATTTTAAATGGATAACCTACAAGGACCTACTGTTTAACACAAGGAACTCTGCTCAATGTTATGTGGCAGCCTGAATGGGTGGGGAATTTGGGAGAGAATAGATACTGTACAAAAAAGATCTTCACGACCAAGATAATCACGATGGTGTGATCACTCACCTAGAGCCAGACATCCTGGAATGTGAAGTCAAGTGGGAATTAGGAAGCATCACTAAGAACAAAGCTAGTGGAGGTGATGGAATTCCAGTTGAGCTATTTCAAATCCTGAAAGNAAAGTGATCAGTGTGTATGTTATATATATATTTTTTTCCTCAGATTCTTTCCCCTTATGGGTTATTACAGCATATTGAGTAGACTATCCTGTGCTAAACAGTAGATCCTTGTACATATATATATATATATATATATATGAACCATTTTAAAAAGTTTATTTTTTATAGTTAATTTACAATGTCGTGTTAGTTTCAGGTATACAGCAAGATGAGTCAGTTATATATATACATGTACTAGATTCTTGATTGTGACACTGAAGGGTTTACAGCAGGGCTTGCTTTATAACTTACTCCTTAAGTTGATCTTGTGACCTCCTTTGTAGTCTTCATCCCTAGAGAACTCAGAGAAGGCTGTTTATTTGATTCTTAAATTCAAATGGACATTTAAGATTTCAGTGTTTCATTTTCTTCCTGTCTATAGGACTATACAAATGAGATCCAGTTAAATTGTGGAAATCTCTCATGGCTTAGATGAATCACAGCTTCCAAGGCCTTTCTATGACAGTAACATCAAACCAATGTTGCCCCATGTACAGGCCCTTTCTGATGGGATTAGTGAATGTGATTAAGCCTTCTCTCTGTATACTTAGACTGAGAACTCTACCCCACTGAGGTACATGGGATTCTTGGAATCCCATGAATCATTGTGTCTCCAACAAATAAAGATCTGACCATAGGGCCCACATCACTGGGCCTCCACACACACTCATCTTTGAGTGGATCCTGAAGACTGGCTCAGAGCTGCTTTGTTTGACTCTAGTCACAGAGGATAAAAATGAAAACAGTGTCAAACTTTATTTTTTTGGGCTCCAAAATCACTGCAGATGGTGATTGCAGCCATAAAATTAAAAGACGCTTACTCCTTGGAAGGAGGGTTATGACCAACCTAGATAGCATATCCAAAAGCAGAGACATTACTTTGCCAACAAAGGTCCATCTAGTCAAGGCTATGGTTTTTCCAGTAGTCATGTATAGATGTGAGAGTTGGACTGTGAAGAATGCTGAGTGCCGAAGAATTAAAGCTTTTGAACTGTGGTGTTGGAGAAGACTCTTGAGAGTCCCTTGGACTGCAAGGAGATCCAACCAGTCCATTCTAAAGGAGATCAGTCCTGGATGTTCTTTGGAAGGAATGATGCTGAAGCTGAAACTCCAGTACTTTGGCCACCTCATGCAAAGAGTTGACTCATTGGAAAAGACTCTGATGCTGGGAGGGATTGGGGGCAGGAGGAGAAGGGGACGACAGAGGATTAGATGGCTGGATGGCATCACCAACTCGATGGATGTGAGTTTGAGTGAACTCCGGAAGTTGGTGATAGACAGAGAGGCTTGGCGTGCTGTGATTCATGGGGTCGCAAAGAGTCACACACAGCTGAGCGACTGAACTGAACTGAACTCAACTGAGATACATGTATATCTATGGCTGAGTCCTTTCACTGTTCACCTGAAACTATCAAAACAGTTAATCAGCTATACTCCAATATAAAATAAAAAGTTTTTAAAAAATAATTATTTGTGCAACAAACAAATGAGTTTACTCCACCTCCATCACTTAACACATGTAGAAAACCCAGGCTCCGAAAGCTATACAGCTAGTGTTCAGCTAGCCAGTGCTTACCACTTCCTTGCAAAACCACACTAAGTATGGATTTCCTTCTCAACCTCCCAGCGGCAGTTCATGATTTTATTATTTTATTCTCTCAGAACTATTTAAGTGGCATTTGTCATTCCCTCGGTGCTGGGATGGAATATCCTGAAGCTGAATGAATAAAGGGAGTGGTTGAAAAATCTTCCTTGAGGCCTAGAGGGACTTACTCACTTATTGGAAATAATACATCACACGCATTTTCAAGGCACATTTGGTCCTGTAACCATATCCTCACCAGTCTGCCTACATTTTATTGTCCTCTCTTCAGTGCTGTGGTCCTACCTTCTTCATTAAGACTCAGAAAATCAGGAAATGACATACACACATGATGGCTGCCCATCCACAGGCAGCATAGATTTTTTTTTCCCATAGATTCTATAGTCTTTAAGAAATGAATTGGTCTCCAGTTGAGTAGGTCTGGGCTGTGAAAGTCTTCCTGACTCTTATATTTAAATATTAATAGAAATGAAAATATCCCTCCAAAGGCTATTGACCACTGTGGAATCCAACTGAAGAAAGAGGGTGGTGACACACGCCTCCTTCCCACTGGACCAAGATTTCAAAGCTTCAAATGTGTGGTAAATCTAACCAAAGATAAAGATTTGCAGGTGTTTTTTGCATAAAAGCAAGAAGGGCAGATGTATCCGAAACGTGCTTCTAACCAAATGGGACATCTGCAATCCATTAGGGGTGTCCTGAAGAGAGAAAGTGAGAGGAGAGGTCTGGGCAGAAAGCCTGCTCAGCAGAAACACGAGCATGAGGACATGTGTGGACCCTTCTGCCAGGATCTGAGGACAGTAAGGTTCTAAGACAGGTCACCTTTTCAGGGGTAAACTTACAACTCTGCCCAATAACCTGGTTCCTCTTTTTTTTTTTTTTGGTTCCCTTCTATCACGTTATCTTTGAAATGTCAATGCCTTCTCTTTACTCAAGTACACCTACATGTTTTAGTATTTAAGACTTGGCAGCCACCTCAGATAAAGACAGCATTCCCCTCTGCGAGTCTGCAGACCTTTCTCAGCACTCGCGGAGAGTGATGGGTGTCCTGACTCGGCTTCTTACACTCCCACAGAACAAAGCAGAATTGTCACCACGGCATTACTGGCAGGTTACTCACTGGCTGTTATGTGCTCTGTTTCAGACTCCCAAGAAAACCACTAGCTTTGATTAGAAGGTGTGTAACAAAGGCTGTTGCGAAATACCCACGGCTGTGAAAATGATTTGGAGGTGTGTGACTCCTAGAACGGACGTTACGAAGGTCACTTGATTTTAATATATAGGCTCTATGCCCAGGGCTTGCTTCTGGTCTCCCTTTGAAGTCTCAGACTGAGCTTCAGTGACTGGGTCCAAGTTGAGCATAACGTGTACCTGGGGTGCTCCTTCTGTAAGTTCCTTCATGAGTGAACAGGTCTGTTTCCTGTATAATGTCTCTTACTGACTTGCCTTTGGATAAACCATTAGTGCTAGGGCATTTTGTTAATTACTAAACTCCTGGTGACAGACAAAACTGGCCTGTTAAAACTTGTGCGGTAATTTGAGGATTTCAAGCCACACCTCTGAGAAATGTTGGTATCAAAACTGATTTGGTGTCGAGACAAGGTGTTAGAGGCCACAGTTTGACAAAGTGGATCCCCAAGTGCAGTTGGCAATTACATTTTTAGAAGTCTTCAATTATGCCATTTTATAAGAAGGTACTTTTAAGAAGCTACACGTCAAGAATGTGTTTTTAAATCCCTTCATATACACATTTATAGGTGAGCCCCTATTTAAGAAGCACCAGAAGAGCCCTGTTCTAGACAGTAAGAATCAACAGTCCCTAACTTCTGAATCTCAAAAGCCAAGAAGAAAAATCTCTTCAAAAATTAAAGTATGTGGTCAGTGCATTTCTGGAAAATATTTTACTTAGGATCAAGGAGATAAACATGACCAGAAAAATTGACATGCTTTAATTAGAAGGAGCTCCTCACCTGCCCAGGATTTGTGGATTTAAGGTCTGTGTTTGGAGATTCTCCTAATCTTTTATCATCTGAGAGTGAAAGATTGAACAAAGACTGTTATAATAGAGGGCACTTGGTATTTCATTTATCCTTTATTCCAGAATAATCTCCCAGTAAAACTGAATATAAGTTCTACATCATCAGAGAAGCTTTCTATTTCTGTAAGGAGGAAAAACTCAAATTGGCTTACATGATAAAACTGGTTTAACTGTTCACAAATCTAAAAGGCTGAAGGCTTCATGCATGGTTTGATCAAAGCTTCAGCTACAGGTAACATCAGAGATTATATGACTCCTTCATGAAAATGGGGAAAGAAGAATTTGGATTCCCATAACCATCAAACAAAAATACTGAGCTTTGAGCTGATTGGACTACGATAGAACCAATCCCTCTGACCAGGAAAATACCTTGGTGTTGACTGGGGCTTCCCTGGTGGCTCAGATGGTAAAGAATCTGCCTGCAATGCAGGAGACCTGGGTTTGATCCCGGTGTCAGGAAGATCCCCTGCAGAAGGGAATGGCAACCCACTCCAATATTCTTTGGGAAGATTCAATGGAGAGTGGAGCCCTCCACGGAATCACAAAATTGGACACAACTCGGCAACTAACACTTTCACTTTCTTTCACCTGAACCAATCACCTGTGGGGTTCAGGTTGGGTCCCTACCTAGGAGAAACAGGTGCTACATGCTTTAGAAGGAATGAAATGGAGACTGAGGAGGCAATCACATCATGGCATCTGTTGCAATCCCTTTCATGCATAGACTCTGGATGATAAATATATATATTTTTTTGGCTGTGCCAGGTCCCTAGTTGCAGCACGTGGGAACTTCGTTGGGGCATGCAGGCTCTAGTTCCCCAATCAGGGATCGAACCTGGGCCCCCTGCATTAGGAACTCCGAGTCTTAAACACTGGGCCACCAGGGAAGTCCCCTAGTTAATCTTTATTCAGTATCAGAAATGAGGGCTATAAAAAGGAATCTATTTCCTCTAAATTTGATATGAAAAATTTAAAGATGGTTTTTACTGCTTCAAAAACTTAAAATGTATAACTCTAAGTTTGTTTTTCCAACAGCTCTCTTTTCCCTTAAGAATACTCCCAAAGAAATATTTTTAGTTTGATATCAGTGGGCAATTGAGAATGATTTAAAATCCATCCTATGGTCCATCTTCCCTAACCCTTTCCTCCCAATTTCCAAAAGCAATATGATCTAATCTTGAATTCTCATTTATAGGAACCCAGATATTTTCTCCTTTGACTTGAATAATAGGTCATTAAATTTGCAGAAGATGCCATATTCCAAGGTATAATGAAACTTACAAGTTTTCTTTTAACACATGTTCACTTGTTTCCATTTCTTAATAAAACCCACTCCAAATCCATCAACTTGATATGCAAAGGGCCAATCTAAGGGATTTCCAACAACTAAGTATTTTTTCTAAACTTTACTTAGAAACAGAGCTCCTTGAGTTCAGAGTTGAAACGTAGTACTACATAAAAGTGTAGAGGGAGGGGTCCACTGTATTTTCTTTCCACTGCCTTGGTGAAAAGAGAATGAGCTGTTCAAAAGGCAGGCCTTCTTATGACTGTGGCCAATTGTTTAAAGGCCGTGGAGGACAGATTAAATGAGAAGCTAACTTCACATTTCCCAGACATATCAAAACAACAGTAGTAGCCAAACTCGCAAAATTTTCTCCAAGCCTTACACTTGCAAGACCATCATAAGCATTCGACCTGTCTGTGTCAGAAATGAGTATTCTTTCCCAATTGTTGAGAGTGCCAATGATGCTTACACACTGCAGCACTGGCAGACGCGATCAGGGAAGCAGCTGAGAATCGGGCCTGGGTTTGTTTGCAGTTGGGAATTTACGACAGAATTTATCACTCTTCTTCTGACATCCGCTCCTTGAGATTTAGCAGTCTTGGCTACCAAACCCACAACACAAGACCCAGCACATTCCCCTCTGTGGAGCAGGACCTTCAGGGTATTGTGGTTCCCTAGTCCCTGACCTTGTGTGAGAAGTGGAGAAACAGGAACAGGTTTCTGCCACCAAAACCCTGTGCCACCTCTGGGACAGCCTGATCTCCTTTCTCTCCATAGGGAGCAGCCCAGAGGCTGGAGGGAAGAAGTTGCAACACTTGGGCCAGGCCTGCAGCAGGCCGGGCTGCCCCTCAGCAGGCAGCTGGGGGCGGTGGGATGGGGGGTGCAGTTTGGCCTGAACGCTGCTTAGTCAGGTTTCACTGCTGAGCTGAGCTCCAGATGTGCCCAGACCTGCCGCCACCAGGTGTCTGTGTCTGGGCTGGGAGGTGACCGAGCCAATAGGACTCTTGCCTCCCAGTGTTTCCCGACACCGTCCTCTGAGGAACATGGAGGACTCAGGTGAGGCCACCTCAGAAGACTTCTGACAGAGCCATGGCTCTCTGCCCACCCTGCATGTCAGAAGCCTTTCCCTGTCCAGCCCCTCTGGCCTCACAGTCCTCCTGCCAACCGCCAAAGGGCAGTTCCTCTTCCAGCCACAGGTAAGATCAGAAGAGTCAGGGGCAGCCACCCACACACCATGCTGAAATGCACTGTTCCCATCAGTGGTGCCCAAAACTCCACAGAGCTAAAGCTGGAGATTTTTTCCTTTTTATTATGATGACCCCATGGTTTAAAATACCCTTTTTTAATTAAAAAAAAATTTTTTTTCAAGTTTATTTGTTCCCACTGGAGAAAAACTTCTCGTGAGAATTAGTTCTTCAGTGAGAGGCAATTCTATATTTCATAGGACTATTATCAACTAGAGGGAGTCTCATCAGTGTATAAAGACTGTAAACGTTTACCAGCCCAGAGACTTCCCTGGTGGTCCAGTGGTTTGGAACTTGCCTTCCAATGAGGGAGTGTGCAGGTTTGATCCTTAGCTGAGGAGCTGGGATCTCATATGCCTCATGGCCAGAAAGCCAAAACACAGAGCAAGGGCAGTGCTGTAACAAATTCAGTAAAGACTTTGGGAATAGGCCACATCAAAAAAAATCTTAAAAAAAAAAAAGTTTATCAGCCTGTTAGTGAGCTCTGAAACCAGAACAAAAAGGTTGCTACTAATCTCCAGGTAGCTTTTTGAGAATTCCATTTAAAGCTAAGGTAGGCATTGAGCCATTTTGCATCAGGAGTGATACTCACCCTACAAATGTTTACTGCACATCTGCTGTATACTACAAACCCAGGCCCCAAGAAGACATCACTATATATAGCAGAGGGTGCACATGAACAACACATAGGCCAGATTCAGCCCGAAAACATACTTTGTTTGACTCAAACAGTATTTATCAAAAATTTTAATGAGTTGCCAACTTTTAAATATCAAGATATTTCCAGCTTCTCTTGAAAACTCAGGAAATCTGGCATAAGTAAGCCCACATTCCCAGCTGATGACAAGCAGAATAAAAACTGATCACCTCACACAGGCACTGGCTCTCAGTGCACACAACCCCCACCTGTCCTGCCTACCCCAGCTCAAGCTGCCCCACCTCTCAGGATATACCAACAGTTCTCAGGGTAGGCCATCATAGCATACCCTCCCAGGAAAGGCCTCGCTCAGGGACAGGGCAACCCAGCCAAGCCGTCCACTTAAAAAGAGCAGCTTTGGGCTTCCCTGGTGGCTCAACAGTAAACAATCTGCTTGCCAATGAAGAAGACGTAGGGTTCGATCCCTGATCCAGGAAGATCTCACATGCCATGGAGCAGCTAAGCCCGGGTGCCACAATGAGAGAAGCCACCACGATAAGAAGCAAGGGCAAGGGCACAGCAACTAGATGGTAGCCCCCACGCGCCACAACTACGGGACGGCCCACGCAGCAACAAAGGCCCCGCACAGTCACAAATAAACACAAATATCCTTTAAAGGAATTACTTAAAAAAAAAGAAGACAGAGCAGCTTTTTGCCTCCATAAGAACAGGTCACAGGGCTTTTCTTAATTTACGCCTTCTCGACTTTTACCCTTTTTAATAAAGTTTTTTTTTTAATCCCTGGTATCATTGAAGATACTGTTTTTTTATGCTTGCTACAACAAGAAACTGGACACAAACGTGAAATGGCCAGGCTGAAGCAAAGAAGCACACAGAGGCAAAAAGGGAGAACTGTGAGAACGGGGTAGGCCCTCGGGTACACCATTCGCCAACTGAAGAAGCTGAGGCCTGGAGACAGGAAACTCATGCCCATTACTAACCAGAAGAAGAAGAAAAACATGGTCTGGATGGTCCTTACCCAGCCAGTGCCACATCCTTTTCTTCATTCAGGGGTGGTTTCTCTGGCCCAGTTTCTGCTTACATGTTTCCAAGGAGAGGCAGAGAAGTCCATCAAATCTGGGAATAAATAGGAAGACTGACGTCAGAAGTCACACTTATCAGGTATATGGTTCTTGATGAACCTGTAGAAAATAAATCAGGTGTCCAGATGGCACAGTACTAAAGCATTCACCTGCTATTGCAGGAAATGCAGGTTCGATCCCTGGGTCTGGAAGATACCCTGGAAGAAGGCATGGCAACCTAGTCCAATCTTCTTGCTTGGGAAATCCCATGGACAGAGAAGCCTGCCAGGCTACAGTTCATGGCCTCACAAGGAGTAGGACATCCTTGAGCATACATGCATGCATATGTGCATCCCAATGGTGCATGTTGGAACAGACAGCCTATTTTCACATTTTCAAATTGTGTATTGCCAAAAATCCTCCTTGTCTGTAAATAGAGTTAAACAGGTTGATCCTGATTTTTGCTGCTAGTGAAAGGTTTTACTAAAATATAATTAAGTTGTAAATTAATTTTACAACACAAAGATACTGACTAAAATTGTCAATGAGACAGAATAAATGTATTTCACTGGGCCACTGTCTGGGTCTTTGACATTTCAGTGTATTTATAATAAGCCTATGCGGCCATTCAAGAATGCTGAAACCAAGAACTTCTCTGGAAATGAATTTAAATTAATTACAAGATCAGTTTTATGAGCAGCAGAAAGGGAGGAGAATAGCATTTACAGAACAGAAACTATCTTATTTGACTCTACCTATCTAACTAGGGACAGGACTTCATACCTACTTTTAAAGATGAGAACAGTGAGGCCAAGAAAGCTGTCCTCCTCAACCGGTTTCCATTTATGGGAACAAGCTACACCCAAACCATTCTAACTCCAAAACCTGGGCTTTGTCTGCTGCAGCAAATCATAACGTAGAAGTCACTAAGATGAGTAATGACCAAAGAAGTCAAGACATGGACACATCACGACCCAGGCTAGAGAATGTAATAAGCACAATAAGAGATGCAGCTGCAAGTGCCTGGGGGTCAGAAGAGGACAAAAGCAGGCGGAGTGGAGGGCTGGTGGATCAGGGAAGACCTCTGAGAAGCGGTGACATTTGAGAAAGGTCCTGAAGGATGCATTGTACTACAACAGGCAGAGTGGAGGAGAAAGGGCAAAATGCTGGGAGTGGGAAGGAGGAGGATATGAACAGAAGGTAAGCTGTTTAGGTTTGCAATTCACAAAGCAAAGCTTCATAATAAAAACAGTCATGTGAGAAAATGCATCTTGCCAACACCTTGCCAAGGCAGGGCAAAGACAGACCATCACAGGAGGTCAGGCAACCTCATACCTGCTCGGAAGGGCACCACGCTGCAGACCCAGGACACGACCAGGACGCAAGATGTGTGTGTCCAGCCTGCCGGGCACAGGCAGCAGGAGCTCTCTGGACTACTCCATGAAGCCCAGATTCTCCTACTTTCCTCCACAGACACCACAGCTGCTCCTTTCTCTCCTTTTCCACTCAGAGGTCTGTGAGGTTCAGAGCCAGGACCCTCTGTCTGAATGAGTGCAACTCCCTTCTTTTCCCTTCCATCTCATCTTTTTTCACAATGTGCAAGGTTCTGTTTTTCCCTTTTTTTCCTTTTTCTCCTTCAAAGATCTTCACTAGCAGCAAGGTAGGTGGGATAAACTGGGGGAGAAGAAGGCAGGATCCCCACCAAGTCCAGCCTTCAGAGAATTCTTTTAGGGACCTGAAAAGGGAGAGAAGGCAAGACTCTCCTGCAGGGTCTGCGTCTGCCCCAGGGCGGGGCAGAAGAAAAGCTGGGTCCTGTTTCAGCAGCCGTAGGCCATGTCTGTCTGCTCCTAGGTGTGAAGGACGCTGTGTCCCCAGGACAGAAGGCCAGATTCTCCCCGCAGGCCGCCTCCCCTTCTCCTCTCCTGGGGGCCCGAGGTTCTGTTAGGTTTCCCAGGACATTTCATTTTGTCCTTAACACCCCACAAGGCAGGTGAAAACTTAATCCCATTCTACAACGGAAGCAACTGAGGCTTAGAGAGCAAAGTCACTCGTCCTCGGGACTCGGTAAAGCGGGAACTGACTAACTCACATTACAGAAAGGAAGCGGGACTGCCCCGTTAGCGGTTGTAATAAACCTTCCTGGCGCCCTCCTTTCTCCACATCCTGGGATACGTCCCCCACCCCCACCCCCACTTCCTCTGGAAATAAAGTTTTTGGTGATGAGGGTGGCAGAGCCCTCTTCTTGGCCGCAGTGGGACCCCGAGTGCGCCCCGGGGCGGGCAGAGCTGCAGGATCATCGCCCGCGACGGGAGCCAGAGAGAGAACTTCAGAGNCATGGGTTTGGGTGGACTCCAGGAGTTGGTGATGGACAGGGAGGCCTGGCATGCTGCAATTCATGGGGTAGCAAAGAGTTGGACAGGACTGAGTGACTGAACTGATTTGAGCAGCTTTTTGATGGATTCCATACCTCTGTAATGATTTAGTGACTAAACCACCACCACCACCACCATATTTCTACAAACGAAAACTATGCTACTTCTTTTATTCCAGTTTAGATGACTTTTTATTTCATCTTCTTGCTTAATTGTTCTGGTTCGAACTTCCTAGGTGCCTAGGTTAAGAGTGGCCATCCTTATCTTGTTCCTTAATCTTAAAGGGCAAGTTTTCAACATTTTTAGTCAGTCATACCTTGATTGTTGTGAATAATGCTGCAATGAACATAGAGGGGCTAATATCTCTTCATGATAGTGATTTCATTTCCTTTGGATACAAACCTGGAAATCGGGTTGCTAGATATTATGGTCAGTTCAATTCAGTCCCACAGTCGTGTCTGACTCTTTGTGACCCCATGGACTGCAGCATGCCAGGCTTCCCTGTCCGTCACCAACTACCAGAGCTTGCCCAAACTCATGTCACTGGGCACAGAACAACAGGCTGGTTCCAAATCAGGGAAGGAGTACATCAAGGCTGCATATTGCCACCTGCTTATTTAACTTAAAGGCAGAGGACATCATGCAAAATGCCAGGCTGGATGAAGCACGAGCTGGAATCAAGGTTGCCAGGAGAAATATCAATAACCTCAGATACGCAGATGACACCACCCTTATGGCANCAAAATCACTGCAAATGGTGACTACAGCCATGAAATTAAAAGATGCTTGCACCTTGGAAGAAAAGCTATGACCAAGCTAGACAGCGTATTAAAAAGCGGAGACGTTACTTTGCCAACAAAGGTCTGTCTAATCAAAGCAATGGTTTTTCCAAGTAGTCATGTATGGATGTGAGAGTTGGACTATGAAGAAAGCCGAGCACAGAAAAATTGATGTTTTTGAACTGTGGTGTTGGATAAGACTGTTGAGAGTCCCTTGGGCTGCAAGGAGATCCAACCGGTTCATCCTAAAGAATATCGGCCCTGAATATTTATTGGAAGCACTGACGCTGAAAATGAAGCTCTAATACTTTGGCCACCTGATGCAAAGAGCTGACTCATTGGAAAAGACTCTGAAGCTGGGAAAGACTGAAGCCGGGAGGAGAAGGGGATGACAGGGGATGAGATGGTTGGATGGCATCACCGACTTGATGCACATGAGTTTGAGAAAATTCCAGGAGATGGTGAAGGACAGGGAAACCTGGCAAGCTGCAATCCATGAAGGTGCAAAGAGTCAGACACAACTGAGTGACTGAACAACAACAACAGTCTGACTGTATTAATTATCCATTGCTGTGTAACAAATATTCCCAAATTGTCTAACTTAAAACACAAGGCATTTATTGCCTCACATCATTAGCAAAGATAGAAATCTAAGAGTGGCTTAGCAAACTAGGTGACTTCAGAAAACAAAAATGTATTCGGGAAGCCAGAAGACTGAAATCAAGATTTAAGCAGAGTCCCACTCCCTTCAAGGACTCTAGAAGAGAATGCTTCCTTGCCTTTGCAGCTCTGGTGGCTGTAGGAGTTGGTGATTTGTGGCCACATCACTCTAATTTCTTCCCTACCCCCACATGGCCCTCTCTCTGTGTGTGCATAATCTCTCTATGCCTTTCTTTTATAAGGACAGTTGTGACAGCATTTAGAGCTAACTGGGTAATCCAGAGTACTCTCCTCATGTTGTTAGGGGAAGCACACTGATTGAAACCGCCCACCCTGGCCAGGCACCATAGTAACTATTTGCATAAGTTATTTTACAACAGGAGGCCCCAGTGTGGAACTAATAAGCCTCCACCCACCAGAAGAGTTCGGGAAAGGTCAAAAGGAGACACCACATGTCCGACCACCTCCCAGAGTCCTTCTCTCTGGCATACATTTGGCTGAACTAGGTGTGCACCACCAGGAAGGACTCTGAGCCAGAATGATTGGCTAAAGACAACCTGGAAACTAATCCCATCACCATAAAACTGGAGACTGCGAGCCATGTGGCAGAGCAGTTCTCCTGGGTTCCCTTACCCTACTGCTCTCTGCCCGGGTGCCCTTTCCCAATAAAATCTCTTGCTTTGTCAGCACATGTGTCTCCTGAGACAATTCATTTCTGAGTGTTAGACAAGAGCCCAGTTTCGGGCCCTGGAAGGTGTTCCCTTTCCTACAACAGAGTCACAAATATAACAGAGAGATGACAGTTGCAAAGTCTATGTTTTTCTCACTGCTCTTCATTCTCCAGATCAAATATCTACTTAGATCATAATATTATTTGATCTTTTATTCCATTTTCCACCTGGAGAATGTTTCTACCTTTAATTCCTCTTTCCACATTTTATTCCATTTTCTGGATACCAGCTACTGTTTTCTATCTAGAAAGCTCATATTCTTTTTTTTTTCTTTTCACCACCATCTCTTTCAATCCTTCCCCTCCACTCAAGCCAGTTCCTTGAGTCAGTCAAAACATTATTAGTTCTTCTTCCTGTCTGTCTCTCAGATCCATTCCTGGCTTTTCATTGTCACTGTCACACTGTTGTTTAGACTCCACCATCCTTCAATTACGATCCTTCCTCACTGATCGAACTTCAGTCTTGCTTCCCTTCACTCCCGTTCATTCTCCAACCAGCATCATAGATTCATCATGCCATCCCCCTATTTAAAACCTTCAGTTGTTTCCCACCGCATGCAGAATCCAGTCCAAACTCTAACACATGAAAAGTTCCTCTATGATCTGGTCCCTGCCTGCCTCACCAGACCCATTTTCTGCCACCATGTACTTCATCATTGCCCTAGCTAAGTTTTAACTACTCCCAACTACTGGTTAACCTTAGGCCACAANACAATAGCTAACTGATACACTCCCCAAGATGATCATAGAAAAGTTACTGATGCCTAAGTGGTCATGGGAGACTTCAGAAGGATAACATTGCCCTGAGTCCCAAATCCCAGGATAGACTTAGAGGTTAGGAGCTTTGAAAGTGGACTTCTGTTAGTCACATGTGTGCAAGTTGTCTCTCATTGTAATGCTCTGCCTTTCTTATTCACATTCTGAAATTCTTATCATCTTCAAAAATCCAGTTCAAAAGCTAATATTCAATGTGAAACCTTCAACTTCCCTAAGAACAATATTTCCCCTTTGGGGGCCTCCCATTGTGCCTTTTTGTATGCTTCCATCACACTATTTACTGCACCAAACTAATGTCATGTCTCTCTTCCTCACTAGATTGCAAATTTATTATTGGCAAAGACTCCCTTATTGACTTTCTGTCCCCAGTATTTGGCACAGTGATAGGCAAACATTAGGTGCTCAATAGGTATCTATTGAATGGAGGAATAAATTAGCTTTACCAGTGGTAAGCAAAATAATGCAGTTCCCAAGATGTCCATTTCCTAATCCCTAGAATCTGTGAATGTTATTTTACATGGCAAAAGGGGGGATTTGGTTTGTAGATAAAATGACTGAGCCATGTGACAGAGCAGTTCTCCTGGGTTCCCTTACCCTACTGCTCTCCACGCGGGTGCTCTTTCCCAATAAAATGTCTTGCTCTGTCAGCACATGTGTCTCCTCAGACAATTCATTTCCAAATGTTAGGCAAGAGCCCAGTTTCGGGCCCTGGAATATGTCCCCCTTCCTGCAACAAATGGCAACTCTGGTGGGGCTCTTCTTTGCTGAGGCTGACATCCTGACCACTTGGGGTACTCAGGGGCCAGTTTGCCTGCCAAGGGCCATAACTGTGACCCTTTTGTCCCTGGTCTCCTTCTGATGTGGACAACTGGCCAGAGTGCCCCGACTGGTAAGGAACAAGAGACTTTATTGACCTCTCTGCCCTTCCCTCTCTCTTTCCTCTCCTTAACCATTCCTATCCTTCCCTGTTTTTCTAGTCCCCTGGTCCTGGACACAGGAATCTGGTTGAAGGGCCTCAGTCTGAGCTGAGGACTGGAGACTGATCACCTCCTCTTGGCAGAGAACTCGAATTCTAATTCTGGTCTTGTCTGATTTCTGGTAAGGCCGAGTTCCAGTCCTCACTTCTCTGGAGGCCCAGGTCTTAAGATACCCATAATACCTGGGTATCTGCAGGTGGCAGGAGACATCTGGAAGGCCAGCCCTTTTGCCCCCTCTCCCGCCTCCTCCCCTTTCTTCTTGCAACCTGACTTCCTTTCCTCCCTTTGAAATCTTTGAAGACCTGAGATATTTTCCTTTACTCTGTTAGCACTTGGATCTGCAGTTCTGTGTCTCTATAGGAGGTTTTCTGAGAGACTGTATTCTTGTATTTAAGGGAGTGTCTGATGAGGACTGCCAGGTTTATATGTGTGTGTTTTAACTCAGTGTTCTATGTTGTGATTTTTGAGGGCCATTTTGCTTTGTCTGGCGACCATTTGGTTTAGACCTGCTGCCATTTTGTTAGAACTTGATTTTCTTTCCCTGTGCCTTGAGACCAGGGCTCTCAGGAACACTTTTCTAGACCATCTCTAACTCCTTAGACTGAGGAAAAAGGGGGAAAAGCCTTTAAAATTTTTATTTATTTCAACTGTCATTTATAAACTAGTAAATTTTATATTGTAATATCTAATTCATGACTAAACTTAGAAAATGAAGCTAGATCTTGCACTGTGTCTCTCTAAATATGTCTTGGTATGTCTTTGTCTCTGGGTAATATTTCTGAGGTTAATTTATAAATGAGCTCTATTTAATTGGCTTAAAGAAAGGTAAGCTCTTACAAAACAAATAATTCTAAATTAAACAATAAATTCCAGGTTCACGTGAACTGGAAAATATTCAGTATTAAATACCTGATATTAATGTTTGTTTGTTGACCTACCTAATATAGACATGTCTTAGAGTAATTAACATTAAGTAGAATATTTTCATTGTACCTAGGTTTAATATAAGTTAAATATTATATCTGTTACAAGTTTGTCAACAAGGAAATTACCTC
>SJYV01028206.1:276981-292866 GCA_006410875.1 Neotragus pygmaeus
TTGAGATATCACAAAGAAATAAGTAGGTGACCTTATCTGAAGGATCAAAGGGCTTCACCAAGGATGTAGCATCTGAGCTGGCTTCCAACTTATTTGGGATCTCGACTTGATTTCCTCATCTGAAAATGGGCATGACAACTTCTACTTGAAAAGGTTACTATGATGATCAGAAATAGTAACTGCAATACCTTTGCAAAGAGCCAGACCATTGATATGCATGAAAGTGAAAGTGTTAGTTACTCAGTCATGTCCGACTCTCTTTGCAACTCCATGTAAGGTAGACTGCCAGGTTCCTTTGTTCATGGGATTTCTCAGGCAAGAATACTGGAGTGGGTATCCATTCCCTTCTCCAGCGGATTTTCCTGATTCAGGGATCAAACCTGGGTCTCCCGCATTGCAGGCAGACTCTACGATCTGAGCCACCAGGGGAAGCCCTGATGTGTATGAGTAGATATCAAGTGGCATTGTCCCAGGGACCAGTGTTGCTCTTGAGAAGGACCCCTGGCTCCCATTAAGTCTCTCTTGTGCTTGCTCATAATCTCACTTGCCCACTAGCATATTTGTTAATCAGGAAGATAAAAGTTGAACAGGGAGGGACCCTTAGAAAGAGGAGCTCTGAAAGAGTAATTTACAGTTGGAAAGGAAATGGTGTTGCAGAGAGACACCCAGGGTAGAGAAGTGGGTCTTGATTCTTAACCAGCAGTGTTAAAAACCACCAACAATATCCTTTCTTTACTTTCACCAGAGCACAGAAGCGTGGTTACCTGACTTTAAAAACAGACAAAAACAAAGCAAAATGTCATGAACATGATAAAACAGCACACTCCTTATCAAATTAAGGGTATGCATGTATATTTGTGTGTGATAGCAAAGAAGGTGGAGAAAATGTTAATTACCCTCTGCCACTAATCTAATGAATAATGTCTAACAGTGTAGGACATTCAGGATTCTGATTCCACAGGAAGAGATAAGTAATTTCAAGAACACAAACCGCAAAAATGGTTTTTCTGCCATGGTAACATTCTTGGACATTGTTTCTTTTGTTCTTTTAATATTTTCTCTATATAATTTCCCCATGTGTGCTCAGTTGTGTCTGACTCTTAGCGACTCCACCACGCTCTTCGGTCCATGGGATTTCTTAGACTTTGGTTATATTTCTTCTTAGATCAAAGATACTGTTCTTTTTATGGTTGCTGAGGGGGAGGGATAGTTAAGGAGTTTGGGATGGACATGCACACACTGCTATATTTAAAATGGATACCTATTGAATAGCATATGAAACTCTGTCAGTGTTATGTGGCAGACTGGATGAAAGGTGAGTTTGGGAGAACAGATACATGTATATGTATGGCTGAGTCCCTTTGATGCTCACCAGAAACCATCACAACATTGTTAATTGGCTATGCTGCTACTGCTGCTAAGTCGCTTCAGTCATGTCTGACTCTGTGCGACCCCATATACAGCAGCCCACNCGACGCGCTCCGGGTGTGAGACCCGGGTCGGCAGGCGAGGGCGGGTCCCCAGCGTCCTCGGGGACGCGTCGAAGCGTCGAAAGTGCGGGGTCGGGAGGGACCGGCCGGCCGCGTCCTCCCTGCGCGCGTTTTCCCGCCCCCTCAGCACCTCCACCACTGTTCGGTCCAGGACGTTGGGACTAACTGTTTCAACCGCTCTTACCGCAGAATTAATTACACAGCTGCTATTTTAAAGTGACCGTTTTTCACCTGGATTTTGTTTCTGGAGAACTGAGCGTGCCTTCGGGTCCCTCAGAAAATTGCGGAGCCAGACGAGGGGCAGTGACGGGGGCTTCTGTCGAGATAGGGTGGTTGGATGGGGATGGGAGTCTTTTGTACAAAACTACAAATGGAGACGCGGTCGGGTCGAGGGGCTTCCCGGAACAGCAGAGAGTCGAGGGTTCAGGGTCAGGTTTTTACAAACGTTCCAGCTGACCTGCCGGGTGCGAGGAACGGTTCAGCGCGAGATGTTGCCGCAGCCCGGGGAATCGGGGTCGGGCTCGAGTGTTTGCACGTCCGAGCCTAACAGACGGGGCTCTGGCCCTTGGGGGGACGGGCTGCCTGCGGGTGATCGGGCCGGACCGGGCTGCGGAGCCGGCGGCGGTGTCGAATCCCGGGCCGCCCTCGGCTTCCCGGCCCGGAGGTGCCGCGACCGCCCTCCTCCCGCGCTCCCAAGCAGGGTCCCGGCCGGCGGGGCAGTGGACCTGAGGGCCCCCCGTGGGCGGAGGAGGGGGCGGCGGCCACTGCGTGCTCCCCTCTGCTCCTCGGGCCAGACCCCGAGCCCTAGCGGCCGCCCGGCTTTGCATAAGNGCTCCCAAGCAGGGTCCCGGCCGGCGGGGCAGTGGACCTGAGGGCCCCCCGCGGGCGGAGGAGGGGGCGGCGGCCACTGCGTGCTCCCCTCTGCTCCTCGGGCCAGACCCCGAGCCCTAGCGGCCGCCCGGCTTTGCATAAGCTCCTAAGGATTTGTCAGCCAGATGTGACAAGATTGTCGAGAGCGGCGAGTGAAGGAGGAGATCTGATATTAATCAGCGCATAGCTCGGAGCCAAACTTTCTCAAATGCGGTGTAGAAACATGTTCTTCTCATTTAAGGCATCTCTTTGTGGCGGCGGGGCTGCCACCGGCCTGACTTTGACAGTTAAATGGAATGCCAACTAGCAGCCTTAATTGTATGAGTAAAGTTGTGTGTTGTTGGGGGGAGGATCAGACACGCTAAGGTTCAGTAATGTCCCCTCGTTTTATGGCTGTGCTCACCGCAGCCCTCTGAAGACAGGGCGTTTAAATGGGGCCAGACGCCTGGTCGCAGCCAGGCCTCTGCTGTTAACACTTAAGGGGCCTAGAAGAGGCCCCGCTGATGTCCTGGGAATCCCTGTCGGGGTGTGTTTGCATGTGTGTGTGTGTGTAGGGGGAAATATGTGTTCCTACAGCTTTGGATTCATAGAGCAGATTTAGCAACCGTTTTTTTAAAAGCATATTCTTATCAAAGCAACAAAGATTTTGGCTTGACAGTAAGTGAATTGAAAAACAGCATTTAACAGGTCATTTCTTTTTCTGGTGTCCTTCTGTTCCTTATTGTTTTAATTTGCTGTTGGATTTCATGGCATCTTTTCATAAGATTTCTTAGACTCTTGGTTGCGAATATGTACTTATATGTTAACAGTTTTGTTCAGTGATTAATATGGCTTCTCCGTTGTCCCCAAATCTGTTGATTTATCAATATTTCCTTTAAATTGAATATGTCAAAATAAAACTTTTGTGCATCACGTAAAAGAACATTACTTCAAATGTTACAGATTGTCCAGGATTTGATTTTTGCTTTAAATAGGTGTGGAAAGATAGCCACTGCTTTTGCTAAAATAAAATTTGATAAATAGCTTTATCCTTTGTGGCATACCTAAAAGAATAAGATGTGTCATTATTTGATTTCTCACCTTATAAGTTTGCTGACTTTAATTTCACCAAGGAAGTTGGTCGAACAGGTTCTGTTGTAGCTAAATGCTGAGAAGAAGTGGTGGAATCTTCACTTAGCACAAGTACTGCTCATATTTTAGGAACTCATGTTCAGACATCTGCATAATTTGATTTGGAATATCATCTATGTCTGTTGTTGTATTCCCTTCAGAATTGTAAGGATTTAGCATCATGCTTCTTTTTCAGTCAGAGAGTGTAATGAGTTTGAAGTGGTGATTTGGCTGTTGATCTCTACAGGAATGTGGAATGATGATCTGTTTTTCTGGTTATAATTCACACTAGACATATTAACTCAAATGGAGTTATTGCAGTAGAAGCATAAAGTTTGCACAGAGGCTTACCTTTATATTATTTTAATTTTTCACACCTCTCCCATGCAGCAGTTAGGCCTGCGTCCAAGCTCATGCTAGCATTCTATACCTCAGCTTGGAAAGAAGGATGAACCAACCTATTGGGTGAGAAGAGCCATTTCGGTTTCCCTGTGGGACAAATCATAATTGTCGTTTAAGCATACACTTATTATTTATGAACGCCTAGGGATAAATATAAATGGGAAGACATTTGAAAAGTTCAGTTTGCCAGTACAGTTAAATCACAGCGTACAGGGTGAGGGGTATAAGTGTCTTTTAGCTTTTGTGTATGGCTTTAGAAGTTATTTTGACAGTGGCCATTAGAGTTGCCCTGAGGTTCCACAAAGTAAATTACTTGCAGGAGAAGCGAGTGCTTTACCCCGGGGTGAATTTTCACCTCTACAGATGTCATTTAGAATGAGTTACTTTTGTCAGAAACAGTCCTGTTTTAAAAGAAGGAGAAATATCACAGCTAAGGTGAAATGTCAGTACTGAGCAGCACATCTTTTTGATATCTGAGATCGAGTTTTAGAGAGTCAATAGATTTTCGAAAGTACTATTCTGAGCAGTCTATAGATTTTAAATTTTTATTTATTTAGATATTTTATTTTTGATGACTTTTCTGAGATATGTTAAAGATAACTGGATCTGCACAGAAGAGGCGTCTGGAAAGGGTTTGTTTTATTTTTTTCCTTTTACATCGGTTTCCACCTGAAAAACCTTATTTGCTCTTGTCATTCTTTGAAGCCCTTTTTCCTAATTCTGGAAATTCCAAGATTACGATGCAGCCCCATTTCTCTACTCAGACACATGCCTATTTTATCCAGAAAGGGTGGGTCTAAACAGAGCAGACCTGGTTCGCCAGGGTCCAGCTTGGGGTCTCCTCAGACTTTGCATGAATAAACAAACCAGCTGTCACTATTCCAGTCCACACATGGACTCATGATTATAAACCAGCCTAACGTATCACAGGAGGATTCTGCCTTGCCAGTGGGGGCTGATAATTTCAGTTAGCTAATGAGATAGAGAGACAGACAAATAAAATGTTGTGAAGGTCAGGTCCAAACAGCCTACGTGGAAGGAAATGGTTGTCTCGAGTTAACTTAATCCAGGCTGCTAACTGTTTTCACAGTTATATTAGTTTGTCTACTCTTACAGATTCTTTGTGTGATCCTTCAGTAGGTGCTATCAAACATCAAAGTTGTTTTCAACTCTGCATCAGCTTCCAGAAGCATTGTTCTCCTTCTGTAGCCCTCTGATTATTTCTTATATGGATATTCTTTATGAGGATAAAATTTTTATACAGACAACTCTTTCACAATAACACTATGCTGAATGTTAAGACTGTGATCAGAATGGCATACGTAAATCTGATCTTTTCTTTTTAAAAACTTCGTTTGGAAACTCTTGGGATTTTTTTTTTTACTATATTTAGCCTTTAAAATCTAGTTCTCAGTAAGTCCCTGAAAGGTTTGCAGAATTTTACTTAGCAATGTTCATAATTTCTTCATTATTTTGCAACAGTAGCAAAGGTGAACTTGCATTGTTTGTGTAGTTAGAATTATCCTGAATTGTAAATGTGTTGGGTTTTTTTTTTTGTTTTGGTTTTTATTTCTTTTTCCCTAGGTTGACGGTTGTGTCCAGAAGTTCCCTATATGAATAACGTTCTTCCATTTTTTTGTTATCAAAGGTTTCTGAAAATCACAACTGAGATCTCTCAAACATAAAGGAGAAAAAAAATGTATCTTTATTATTTATATAACTATAGATTTTTGTTGCTGTTGTCATGGTTTTTTTTAAAGAAGAAATATTTGGTTTGGCTTCTATGGTCTTATTTGCATATTTTTCTGCTTTTTATATTTTCTGTTTTAAGAACTAATAATTTTAAGAAAAAAAAGGCACAGCTGTTAAATTAGTTTGGCACAGAGTTTATACTTTGATTTATAGAGATCAAAAGAACAAGTATTTTCCCCATCTCCCTCTTTGAACTGAGCAGCAAGAGAACACTCCAAGTGTGTCACGCATGCTTTCTACTCACAGGTAGACCTGGCCCAACATCTGTTCCCTGAGTTCTACCTCCCACCTGCCCTTTTCTCTGCCAGACCCCTCTCCACTCTCAGTCTTCTTTGACCAGCCTCTCTTTTCATCCCCATCCTTGCAGTGAGAAACCAGATTCTGTCAGTTTTCCTTCAGTGTCATTTTTATATTGCAGATGCCACCTTCCCGGTTTCTGAGGCTTCTCACATCCGTCTTTGAACCATGCTCACCGTAAACACTTGTCTTTGCATTGTTAAGAACCTGATGAGTCCATGAACCTAAGAGAGAGTCTCATGGATGCCCATCTGGACAGCCCACCCTGACCCCCACCCTGTTTTGCCTTTCTAAGTCAGCTCTCATTGCCCATGACAGAAATCAGCCTCCTGGGCCTGACACACACGTTCAGGGTGAGCCTTCTCTTTGCCTAGGACTGTGGTGGTTCTTGCGTGCGCTGTTGAGAGCATGTGCACTGTTGAGAGCATGAAGACTCCTCTGGCCTCTACGTAACATTGCTGCCTCCCTCTACACCATCTTACTCAAAACTAAAATTGAGGGGAGAGGTGGAGTCTTGATTTATCTTTTTTTTTCACTTTTTGTTGTTCAGAATTTTAAGCAAAATTAGATTAATTTAAGAATGCTTGGTGATACATGCTTGCTTGGGGATTCCACAGTGATCAACTTTGAGCCAATCCCATTTCATCTGTTTCTTCTACCCATTTCCCTCACCATCATCAACACTGAATTCCTTTGAAGCAAATCCTGAACATTCATACTGTTTCATTCATAAATATTTTAATATGTAGCTCTAAAATAAAAAGCTCTTTTTAAAGAAATGCAGTATATTGACCGTATAGCACCTAAAAATTAACAATAACTTTGGAATGTCGTTAAATTTCTAAGTGTTCAGATTTCTTCAGTTGTCTCTTGAAGTTTATATTATCATTGATTTCTTCAAATCAGAATTCAAATAAGGTCCATAAATTGTGTCTGTTAATCTACAAATTTATGTTTTACTATTTTCCTTGTAATATACCTGTTGAAAAAGCTGGGTCATTTGTCTTATGGAGTACTCCCCGGCCTGGATTTGGGGTTTTGTTTTCTTGTGATGTCACACAAGGATGTCGCACAATCCTTGTGATATCTTTGTGAGGAAAGTTTAAGCATTCCTCCATCCCCTATACCAAAATGCTTGATCTAATTCAGATTCGAACTTCTGGGGCAAGAACACCCATATGTAGTAGTATGTATCCTCCAATGCTGAGGCAAGTCACCTGGTTGTTGTCTTCTCGTTAAGAGTTGCAGAATGCTAGTATTCTAATTCTTCATTTATTTATTCACTGGAATGTTCTAAAGAGAGTTTTTGCCTCATCAACCATTTGCTTGCCCTGCAGTACATTTTGTATAAAAAAGGATGCGTGCTTGATTCTTTACTTTTTTTTTTTAACCATTTTTTTGGTTTCATAGAATCCTCGAAAGGTGGCCAGTGAGTTTTACATTTGTTTTTACTATCTTTCGAATTTGCTAGGTTCTAGTAATACTGAGCGACTCACACTAATTTTTAGCAAATCATATTCTCTGTTCAGCAGTTCTTGGTCAACCAGGATGCATGGTTTTCCTTTCCCAGTGAAGCCATGTGCTTGCTCCCCTAGAGCAGACACCGAAAGTTCCTCCTCCTGTCTCCCCGAGGCTCCCCACTATTAACTATTACATATATGTGGTAGATGTGTTGAAAACAAATAATGACACTCCCCACTCCCCGACAGAAAAAAAAAAATCTTCAAGATTTTGGTTTCATTTTGTCAAACTACTATGGAAGACGATGGCACAATGCACTTCTGGTCCATGTAGTGTTCTTGGACTTCAGTATGGTGCTGCCAACAGCAAACAAACTGCCTCACACAAAAGGAACACATGGATTTTCTTCTCCCTTCACCCCAGTTGTCCTGGAACACCTGGCAAACAATGATACTACTTTTAGAATCCTAGTTGTAACTGTGGGTTTGCATATGTTAGAAAAAATTAATGGAAAGTGGAAGGAGTTAGAGAAAAATGGCAGGAGGGAAAGTAGGGAACAGCAGCAGCAAAAGCTAATTCTAGTAAGAGAAGCTAGAAGTGCAAAGTGTGTGTAAGCGGCAAAGAGCAATGGGATGGAGATCTCCCAAGCTTGAATCAAGCATTTTTCCAAACTAGGAAGGCTAGGTCTGCAGCCAAGAGAGAATGGAAATACATTGTCACTGTAAATGAAAAGAAGTCCTCTCCCCAAAAGTTAGGGTGGTCCAGCCACTTTAGAAGATGTTTTGTATTATAGATTGGCAGTTTTTGATATGCAGCGTAGATTTCCAGGACTCAAACATATGAAAAGCAATTGTCTATATTCAACATTTAAAAATACTGTTTAGAACAACCTGAATCACTTTTCCTCCAAAGCTTGGTGACTTTTAAAAAGTGATTTGTGATTTAGGAGACCAGATCCTTTGATTTCAAGTTGGGAAATTATGATGCTTAGAACTGGCCCAGCCTTAGAATCTCACACTCAAAGAGAGGACCATAAACTCTAAACTTGGCCTCAGTGATCTCTACTATTAATAGCAGTTTTTTTACATAATTTGTATGTTGCCTTCTCCACCGTCAATAGGAAGTTGTTGTTCAGTGACTAAGTCGTGTCTAACTCTTTGTGACCCCATGGACTGCAGCATGCCAGGCTTTCATGTCTCTCACCGTCCCAGGAGTTTGCCCATGTGAATTGGGGATGCCATCCAACCGTCTCATCCTCTGCCACTCTCTTCTTTTGCCTTCAGTCTTTCCCAGCATCAGAGTCTTTTCTAGTGAGTCAGCTCTTCACATCAGGTGGCCAAAGTATTGGATCAGCAGCTTCAGCATCAGTCCTTCCAGTGACTTTAGGATTGACTAGTTTAATCTCCTTGCTGTCTAAGGGACTCTCAAGAGTCGATAGGAAGATCAGTGTATAAATTAGGAATGGCACTTGGCTTCTGCTTAGTGAAAAAGCTCCTAAATAATAGTTGCCATCCTTTCTGCTCAGCCATCCTTAGGGCCTGATTTCAAGGTTGGGCTCATGTTTGCACCTATGAGGTCCCGGCATCATGCTCTTGTTCCAAAAGGGAAGAAGGAAGAATGGCAAAAAAAAGTCCCCCAGCTGAGTCAGCTCCCGTTTGTAAAGAGCTTTCTGTAAACCTCTATGCAACAACTTATACTTACACACGTCAGTCCTTAATGATCTGGCTAACAAAACTGTTAGTCACTCCATCATGAGCAACTAACTGGACTTTGCAACCCCCATGGACTGTAGCCCGCCAGGTCCTCTGTCCAGGCAAGAATACTGGAGTGGATTGCCATTACCTTCTCCAGGGATCTTCCCCATCCAGGGATCAAACCTGGGTCTCATGCATTACAGGCAAATTCTTTACCAAGGCAGATCAGGCAAAGGATATTGGATGTGTGTCTGTAGTTAATAAGTGTGGTGCGGCTCTCTAATTGATTCATTCCTTATTCTCTTAATACTAGTTGGAAAGCTTACAGAATAGCAGACCCAATGCTAGCCACAAGGTTTGGAGTTTCACTTGTCTTGTTGCCTNAATTCTAGTAAGAGAAGCTAGAAGTGCAAAGTGTGTGTAAGCGGCAAAGAGCAATGGGATGGAGATCTCCCAAGCTTGAATCAAGCATTTTTCCAAACTAGGAAGGCTAGGTCTGCAGCCAAGAGAGAATGGAAATACATTGTCACTGTAAATGAAAAGAAGTCCTCTCCCCAAAAGTTAGGGTGGTCCAGCCACTTTAGAAGATGTTTTGTATTATAGATTGGCAGTTTTTGATATGCAGCGTAGATTTCCAGGACTCAAACATATGAAAAGCAATTGTCTATATTCAACATTTAAAAATACTGTTTAGAACAACCTGAATCACTTTTCCTCCAAAGCTTGGTGACTTTTAAAAAGTGATTTGTGATTTAGGAGACCAGATCCTTTGATTTCAAGTTGGGAAATTATGATGCTTAGAACTGGCCCAGCCTTAGAATCTCACACTCAAAGAGAGGACCATAAACTCTAAACTTGGCCTCAGTGATCTCTACTATTAATAGCAGTTTTTTTACATAATTTGTATGTTGCCTTCTCCACCGTCAATAGGAAGTTGTTGTTCAGTGACTAAGTCGTGTCTAACTCTTTGTGACCCCATGGACTGCAGCATGCCAGGCTTTCATGTCTCTCACCATCCCAGGAGTTTGCCCATGTGAATTGGGGATGCCATCCAACCGTCTCATCCTCTGCCACTCTCTTCTTTTGCCTTCAGTCTTTCCCAGCATCAGAGTCTTTTCTAGTGAGTCAGCTCTTCACATCAGGTGGCCAAAGTATTGGATCAGCAGCTTCAGCATCAGTCCTTCCAGTGACTTTAGGATTGACTAGTTTAATCTCCTTGCTGTCTAAGGGACTCTCAAGAGTCGATAGGAAGATCAGTGTATAAATTAGGAATGGCACTTGGCTTCTGCTTAGTGAAAAAGCTCCTAAATAATAGTTGCCATCCTTTCTGCTCAGCCATCCTTAGGGCCTGATTTCAAGGTTGGGCTCATGTTTGCACCTATGAGGTCCCGGCATCATGCTCTTGTTCCAAAAGGGAAGAAGGAAGAATGGCAAAAAAAAGTCCCCCAGCTGAGTCAGCTCCCGTTTGTAAAGAGCTTTCTGTAAACCTCTATGCAACAACTTATACTTACACACGTCAGTCCTTAATGATCTGGCTAACAAAACTGTTAGTCACTCCATCATGAGCAACTAACTGGACTTTGCAACCCCCATGGACTGTAGCCCGCCAGGTCCTCTGTCCAGGCAAGAATACTGGAGTGGATTGCCATTACCTTCTCCAGGGATCTTCCCCATCCAGGGATCAAACCTGGGTCTCATGCATTACAGGCAAATTCTTTACCAAGGCAGATCAGGCAAAGGATATTGGATGTGTGTCTGTAGTTAATAAGTGTGGTGCGGCTCTCTAATTGATTCATTCCTTATTCTCTTAATACTAGTTGGAAAGCTTACAGAATAGCAGACCCAATGCTAGCCACAAGGTTTGGAGTTTCACTTGTCTTGTTGCCTCTTTCAGGGATGATTCATTATGGAACAACTTTTGGGGATGTTTTTATCATAGGTATTTTTGGTAGCTCTGTCTGTGCAGAGTCAGATCATCAGAGCCCAGAGGACCTAAGATCTGTCATAGGCCTGGTACCAACAGCAGTTTTGCTGTGCTCTTTGGTCTTTTCTGCTCTCTATCTGTATAGCCTCATTAATGTGGCTGATCAGCCTTAGAGGTTGGCAGGAGCAGATATCCAGCCTGCTTTATAGTCAAAGATTCCAAGACATGGAGCTGAAGGTTGTATGGCTCAACAGAAAGCGAGATATAGACTGAGGTCAGTTGTAGATTGCAGTGTCTCTCAGAGAAAGATGCTCAGTGTGATGAGAAGGAGTTTAGGAAGGAGTTTGGTTTCCCCAGCTATGCATCCAGAGGTGTCACTTTAGCAGGCAAATCATATTATATTAATATTAATAGTTTCATACTTTTTTCAATGACTCATTGTTAGACTCAGGACAAAATGCGTACTCCTTGGCCTGCCGCATGAGATCCTGTGCAGAGTGGTGCTGTCACCTTTCTGACCGTCATTTTCTACCATGGACCTTGTAACTCTGCTCCAGCTGCCCTGGCCCCTTTCTGTTCTCTGAACACCTCCAGCCTCTTTTCATGCCCCAGAGCCTTTGCACTTGCTCTGCTCTCTGCCTTCGGTCTCCAGTTCTTCACTGGCCCCTTGCCATCCCTTGGAACTCATTTCAGGAGTCTTCTCTTCAAAAGCCTTTAATGATGACTCTGTTTGAAAGGCACTACCCCACCTCCCCATGCCACCCAGGAAAATTGCTAGCAAAGCTTTCTGCATGTTTCTTTAATAGCACCTGCCTTATTCCGAAAAGGTATTGTCTGTTTACTTGTTTATTCTGTCTCTCTCCTCCTCAAGGGCAAGGACTTACCATTCTCATTCAACACTTTAGCTTCCAGAGTTTAGAAAGCCTGGCTCATAAACAGTAAATATTTGTTCAGTGAATGGGGTTTCTTTACCATGCAAAACTTTAATATTCTTATAGCTGCCATTGAGATTAAATGAAACCATAAACACAAATGCAGTTAGTACCAAATATTGGTATTCCAAGATATAATCTGCCCTCAATATCCAAATTTGAGACCACTTTCAAGTAGCCCATAAGTTCTTCAGCTTCCTCATTTATAAAATGGGGTGGTAGTAAGAAATGAGATAGCTCATAGGTACTGCTTACTGCAGTCTCTCACACATGATAAATAATCACCATCACAAACTGTGTGACCTTGTGCAGATTACAAATCTTCCATAAATTTAAGTTTCCTGAGAATAATTCCTGCCCCACAGTGAGGCAGTGAGGACTGAATGAGATCACCTATTCCATACGAATGCCACTGTGTGGACAGACAGATGCTGGAAGAGTAGCTCGTCTCACCACTGGACTCAGAACTATCCAGTAGGATTTTGTGGATGATGGAAATGTCCTTGTTTCTGCTGTCCGGTACAGTAGCCACTGGCCACCTGTGGCTCCTGAGCACTTGAAATGTGACTAGAGTGACGAAAAAACTGAATTTTTATTTTAATTAATTTTAAATAGCCACATGTGGCTGGCGGCTACTATTAAGGCAGATTAACTTGACACTACAAAGCTGTCTGGCTGGTATATAATTCAGTTCTGTTCCTGAGCCAGATTACAAATGACTCCCCTCAGATGGTCAGTCTGAAAGTCCCCAAAAGTCCTCTGATTTTTTCCCCTGCCCCATTCCATCTGGTCCCCCAAGAGTAATCCCCCTGAATTTATCTTCAGGGCTATGAAAATGTTTGCATGTACTACAGATCAAAATAGCTTTGAAGTGGGTAGTTTCTATTCTCAAGCTCAATAATTCAAATCCCATCAAAGGCCCGCACTGTCCAGCAGTGGATGTCTGTGCATGCGCCCATCCTGGCTGCTGCTAGGAACTGCAGTCAGCCTTTCTGACAAGAGGCCCATGGCAGCATCCAGCCATGCTCAAGGTAGATCACAGGTATCCAGGAGAGGAAGTGGGACCCTCAAATCTACCTAATATCTAGGTCATAACTTTCCAGACTTTCCAGCCCAGGACTGCAAATAACTAAAGCATCCATCCCGTGCTAGGTGTGTCAGTAATTTCTGGGTGGATGAATGAGCAAATGACAGTGACAAAAAAGCAAGCCAGAATTTTGAATGTTGATTCGTAGAGCATCAAAGTGACTAATAACAATTCAGAAATAGTCTGATTAAAATGAGTGCATAAAAAGCATAATCATGCCTTGATGAATTCAGAATGTGGTAAACATCTGCTTTATGTTTCTGAAGAATGGAATGAGTATCAGAATTCTAAAAGAAAGGATGTAAGTTTTAAGAGTTTTCCATTTTGATTTACATGAGTACTTTTCATCCTGTAATTAGAATTTTTGGTTTGATTTCACTCTAGGAGTTTTAATTTGTCTTTAGATAATGGTGCTATAATTCTACTACATCATGGAATTCTGAGATGGGTGGAAAAACCCAAGGACTTTAATATTGGAAGTTTTCTTAGACACTGTAATCAGCTTTTTTTAGTTCATAAATAATTCCTCTGAAATGTATTTCCATAGATGTTTAATGAGCTTTATTAAGCCTTATTCAAATAAGTTCATATAGAACTACATGATTTTTTTTTATAAAGCAGCATTCATACACTGGAATTATAGATAAAGCTGCTTAAAATTCAGGCCCCAAACTAGAAGCTTCTGTATCTGAATAGTCAGGTTGGATCATGGAGTCTCTGGGGGCATCTGGCAATGTCTGGAGCCTTTCTGGTTTTCACAGCTGGGGAAGGGGAGGTGCTGCTGCAGGCAGACACCATGGGTGCTCCTCAGTATCCCGCAATGCGCAGGACAGCCCCCGCCCCCCAACAGAGAATTACCCAGCTCAGGATGTCTGTGATGCTGGCGAAACCCCGATGCAGGTGTCAGCAGATGCAGAGAAAGTTACTTCAGCCTTAGGCTATGAAATGTGTTTGGAATTGTTCCTTCTATAGTTCTGAGCTGTGCTGGGTCCGAAGTAGTGAGCTTTTCGAGCACTCTTTAGTGTGTAGAGGAGGTGTGTGCTCAAGGACATCTTTCTCTGATTAAGATGGGTCCTGTTTTTTGAAATGTGAATTCACTTTGTATAGTTCAAATACCTTGTTTTTAAAGAGTGAATGCATCTTGAGGGACATTATCCAAAATAAGAACTTTTCTTCTTTTAAAAATTTCCTTGAAGACAGTCATATTTGTAGAATGTAGGTGGTGAAATACTTCAGAAGAAGTTTAGTGCTTAGTGTGCTGGTAGCTATTGAGATCCGTGGGGGAAAAAAAGAATATAGATTATTGGTTCACCTGTGAGCTGATGTTCAGAGAGTTGCAGAAGTTTAGAAGCTGGACGACATAGGAATGCCGCAAACTAACCAAATGATGCTCTTCTAAATTTTGATAGTGTGTGATAGAAATTAAACCATCACTCATCTTTATCCTTTCACTTCCAGCCAAGATAACTATATAATTATGTATATATGAGTCTAGATGTGTGTGTTTATGTATATAATACATTTGTCTATGTATATACACAAATAGAAACTCTATAATGAAAAAGTAGTATAATGTCTTACATTAGAGCAATATTTCTCAGTCTTTTTCATTATTCACTCCCACACACATCTAAGGAGACTTTGGAAATTTTTTTCCTAACTGTGCCTCCCCCAGTGAAATTTTAGTGTCACACCATCTACTGTATATCTGTTTATGTATGTATGTGTGTGCTTTACACATAAAAAGAATAGACCAGTTCTCACCTTTTGGGGATGGCGTACCTCAGCTGAGAATGTGTGCATGATCAGAGTGAGTGACTGTTCTGGTCATCTCGAGTTCTTTGTGTTACAGTCTATGACTTAGTACAGAGCGAAGCCCTTTTCCCCCGGATTTCCTATTTTTCCATAGCCTCTTGAAGAGACTGGGTTAACACTGTTGCTACCTGCTGCACCTCAGTTAACAGCAGCCTTATTCCTTCACCTGAAAATCTCTGTCTAGTTCTTCTGTTCAGGCCCATTGTAATCCAAAAGAAACTATAGAAAACATTCAAATCATGCCAATTTTAACCTGTATTTAAGTAAGGTCACTGATTTTTTTAAAAATACTTTTTTTTTTTAGTACACTTTTAGATTCACAGAAGATTTGAAAGGAGAGTGTTGCACTGTCCAAAAACTTTATGTTTTTTGGTAACTTCTTACCGAAAAAAGGAAGCAAATTTTTTGGCCAACGCAATACAAATATTTCCCATATAACCCCTACATCCACATAGACATAGCCTGCCCTATTTTCAACATCCCTCACTGGTTGATAACAATTGATGAACTAGCATTGACAGATCATAATCACCCAAAATCCATGGTTTAACCTCAGAGTTCTCGCTTGTTGTTGTACATCCTGCGGGTTTGAAAAACATGCACAACGTTGTGTATCTATCATTATATCATTGTACAAAGCATTTTCAATGCCCTCTTGTGTTTTACCTATTCATTCCCCAACCCCTGTCAAGCCCCTGGCAACCACTGGTCTTTTTTCTGTCTTCATCAGTTCAGTCGCTCAGTTGTGTCCAACTCTTTGTGACCCCGTGGACCACAGCACTACAGGCCTCCCTGTCCATCACCAACTCCTGGAATTTACCCAAACTCATGTCCATTGAGTTGGTGATGCCATCCAACCATCTCATCCTCTGTCGTCCCCTTCTCCTCCTGCCTTCGATCTTTCCCAGCATCAGGGTCTTTTCCAATGAGTCAGCTCTTCACATCAGGTGGCCAAAGTATTGGAGTTTCAGCTTCAACATCAGTCCTTCCAATGAACACCCAGGACTGATCTCCTTTAGGATGGAATGGTTGGATCTCCTTGCAGTCCAAG
>SJYV01028206.1:294895-320019 GCA_006410875.1 Neotragus pygmaeus
CTATGCTTTTTAATATGCTGTCTAGGTTGGTCATAACTTTCCTTCCAAGGAGTAAGTGTCTTTTAATTTCACGGCTACAGTCACCATCTGCAGTGGTTTTGAAGCCCAAAAAATAAAGTCAGCCACTGTTTCCACTGTTTCCCCATCTATTTGCCATGAAGTGATGGGACCGAATGCATGATCTTAGTTTTCTGAATGCTGAGCTTTAATCCACCTTTTTCTGTCTCCATAGTTCTGCCTTTTCCAGAATGTTATATAGTTGGAATCGTGCAGTATGTAGTCTTTTCAGATTGGCTTCTTTCAGCTAGTAATGTACATTTACTTTTCATCCATGTCTTTTCATGGCTTAATAGTTCATGTCTTTTAATGGTGAATAATATTCTGTTGTTTGGGCATACCACAGTTTATTTATCTATTTGCCTGCTAAAGGACATCTTGGTTGCTTCTAAGTCTTAGAAATTATGAATAAAGCTACTGTAAATATCCATGTGCAGTTTTTGTGTGATAAGTTTTCAGTGCCTTTTAAATTCCAAGGAATGCAGTTTACTGGCTTGTGTGGTAAGAGTGTGTTTAGTTTTGTAAGAAACCACCAAACTGAGTTTCAGAGCTGCTTTATGTTTTGCATTGTGATCAGCAATGTACGAGATTTCTGTTGCTCCACATCCTCACAATCTCTTGATACTGTCAGTGTTCTGGATTTCACCCATTCTAATAGTGTGGTGGGCTGATTTTTTTGAATTATATTTTATCAAAATATAATTCACATACCATAAAATTCAACTGAGTGGTTTCACTGTATTCATTGAGTTGTGCAACATCACTGCTATCTAAGAACTTTAGAACATTCCATTACCTCAAAAAGAAACTGGTCAAAATTGAAAACATCTGTTTCAAAGAATATCATGCAGAAAGTAAAAGGATAATCCAAGGATTGGAGAAAGTATTTGCCACTCATATATCTGGTAAGGGACTTGTACGTGGCATACATAAAGAACTCTTATGACTCAATACTAAAAATACAACCCAATTTAAAAATGGACAAAAGATCTGAATAGACACACAGATGGCCACTGAGCACTTGAAAAGATGCTGAACACCATTAGCCATCAGAGAAATGTAGATCAAAACACAATGAGATACCACCTCATTCCCAGTAGGATAACTACAATAGAAAAACAAACCATAACTAGTGTTGGCGAGGATGTGGAGAAATCAGAACCCTCATACCTTGGTGAGATAATAAACCTTTAAAAACAGTTTAGGGGTTTCTCAGAAATTTAAACATAGAGTTACTGTATGATCACTCAGTTCCACTCCTGGGAATATATCCCAAAGACATGAAAGCATATGTGTGTCATAAACTTGTTCACAGGGTTTCTTTTGGGGATGATGGAAATGTTCTAAAATTGTATTGTGATGATGGTTGTTCAACTCTGAATACTCTAAAAATCATTTGTTTACTTTAAATGGGTGTTGTATGATATGTGAACTAGTAATATAGTCTCAACTTAAAGCTGTCTTTAATAACAATGAAAACAATAAAAAAAAAAACACCCCTTTCCCATTAGCAGTCACTCCTTATCCTACCTGTTCCCCACAACCCCAGTAACCACTGGTCTGCTTCAGATCTCTATGGATTAGCCTGTTCTTGACGTTTCACGTAAATGGAATCATTCAGCCTGTGACCTTTTGTACTTGGTTTCTTTCATTATCATAAATGTTTTCAGAGTTCACACATGTTCTAGCAGGTATCAGTACTTCATTCTTTCTATTGCCTAGTGATATCCCATTGTATGGACATACCACATTTTGTATATCTGTTCATCAATCAATATATATGGGGGTTGTTTCCACTTTGAGGCTAGTAAATAATGCTGATTTTAAAGTTCAGGTACAAGTTTTGTATAGACATAGGTTTTCAGTTCTCTTGGGCTTAAACTCTAGGAGTGGAATCAGTTGGTGATAAGGTAATTGTGTTTTTGAGGATCAGTCAGACTATTTTCCAAAGTGGCTGCACCATTTTACACTCCTATCAACAACTGATTTTTAAGTGAAGACTAGTTAATGTGCTCCTTAATGTGTCCTTGGCCAGATTCTCTCCTTCCCTGTCCGCACACAAGGCCACACAGTCCCTTAATGGTCACATGGAGGTTAAACCCCCAGTTATAGGGTTTTCTCATGCCTGCAAACACCCAGGTACTCCCCAACTGTCCAAGCTCTCTTGAATCATACGATTCCATCCAGCACCTCCTCCCAGAAATCTCACTGACAGAGCTCCAGTGAGAGCTTTTTCTCTTTAATAATAGATTACATTCCTCAAGCCTCTTATCCCCTTTTGAAAAATCCATCTTAAAAATATATGTGAACCTCTGTTCTTAATCCTAGAACTTTGTTGACACATACATCTGTATCTTCTATTTCAGTTGTATGTTTGCACATTCCACACCCCCACGCCACACCCACCACCTTTTAACCTGCACCTGGGCATCAATGCAGGGCTTGTCCAGCCTGCATCTGGCTGTCAATCACACAGTCCAGTTAGCGGAGTCAGGGAATGATCCTTGGTGTGGTCAGCCATTGCATGTCCCCAGATCTGTCTTGATATTCAGGATCTACCCTGTTTGGGGGAGGGAGTAACGAAGTACACATGTGCATCACTCTCAGTTCAGATCATTCTCCTATTTACTTGTTTCAAGGCAGCCCCAGTATCCTTTTCTGGGTTGCTGTTCTGGTCAACTTATAGATTTAGTGAGAATGTGACTCTTCTTCACCCTTTCCATGCCCTTTCCATAATAAGCAGGCTATCTCCTTCCTGCCTGTTATCCTGTCTTATAAAGAGTTCTAGGGTTGTAACCCATCCTTGCATGTGGAATATCTGTGTAGTGTGTTTGCTGTCTCCAGGGAGCTGCTCCTCTTTCCAGGGGACAGTATGCATGTCCGGGCCTGGCATGGAGTGGACACAGGTCATTTAGCCAGCGCTGCTCAGTGGAGGAACGCGTTCTGTTCTGTAGATGCTGTGTGTTCCTCACATCGCTAACATGCCGAGTGTCCCCATGTTCTCTCCTGTAGGCTATCGGCTGTACTCTGAACTGCAACTGCCAAAGCTTCAAACCAGGGAAGATCAACCACCGTCAGTGTGAGCAGTGCAGACATGGATGGGTGGCTCATGGTAACCATTTCCCCCCTTGGCCTGTAGAGTTTCTTCTAACTAACGCAGTTACTCAGGAACAGGTTTAATATCCATGAATGACAGCTAACATCTGAAGTTACTGCTGTGTGCCAGGAAACAGGCTAAGAGCTTTATATGTGTTATCTCTTTGGATCTTAACTCTGAAAAGTGTTTATCCACTGCCTTCTGAAAATGTAGAAAGTGGTGCTTCAGGGCTGTTCTGCAGTGAAAGAAATATTCTGTGCATATACAGTAAGTAGCCTCTAGCCCAGGGTTGCTAGATAAAAAATCAGAATGCTCAGTTGAATTTGAATTTCAGTTAAACTATAATTTTTTTAGCTTAAGTGAAATGGCAACCCACTCCAGTGTTCTTGCCTGGAGAATCCCATGGACGGAGGAGCCTGGTGGGCTGCCGTCTATGGAGTCGCACAGAGTCGAACACGACTGAAGCGACTTAGCAGCAGCATATCCCAATTAATATTTTTGGTTTAAGTATATCCCAGTTATTTGTTGTTNGTGCAACATCACTGCTATCTAAGAACTTTAGAACATTCCATTACCTCAAAAAGAAACTGGTCAAAATTGAAAACATCTGTTTCAAAGAATATCATGCAGAAAGTAAAAGGATAATCCAAGGATTGGAGAAAGTATTTGCCACTCATATATCTGGTAAGGGACTTGTACGTGGCATACATAAAGAACTCTTATGACTCAATACTAAAAATACAACCCAATTTAAAAATGGACAAAAGATCTGAATAGACACACAGATGGCCACTGAGCACTTGAAAAGATGCTGAACACCATTAGCCATCAGAGAAATGTAGATCAAAACACAATGAGATACCACCTCATTCCCAGTAGGATAACTACAATAGAAAAACAAACCATAACTAGTGTTGGCGAGGATGTGGAGAAATCAGAACCCTCATACCTTGGTGAGATAATAAACCTTTAAAAACAGTTTAGGGGTTTCTCAGAAATTTAAACATAGAGTTACTGTATGATCACTCAGTTCCACTCCTGGGAATATATCCCAAAGACATGAAAGCATATGTGTGTCATAAACTTGTTCACAGGGTTTCTTTTGGGGATGATGGAAATGTTCTAAAATTGTATTGTGATGATGGTTGTTCAACTCTGAATACTCTAAAAATCATTTGTTTACTTTAAATGGGTGTTGTATGATATGTGAACTAGTAATATAGTCTCAACTTAAAGCTGTCTTTAATAACAATGAAAACAATAAAAAAAAAAAACACCCCTTTCCCATTAGCAGTCACTCCTTATCCTACCTGTTCCCCACAACCCCAGTAACCACTGGTCTGCTTCAGATCTCTATGGATTAGCCTGTTCTTGACGTTTCACGTAAATGGAATCATTCAGCCTGTGACCTTTTGTACTTGGTTTCTTTCATTATCATAAATGTTTTCAGAGTTCACACATGTTCTAGCAGGTATCAGTACTTCATTCTTTCTATTGCCTAGTGATATCCCATTGTATGGACATACCACATTTTGTATATCTGTTCATCAATCAATATATATGGGGGTTGTTTCCACTTTGAGGCTAGTAAATAATGCTGATTTTAAAGTTCAGGTACAAGTTTTGTATAGACATAGGTTTTCAGTTCTCTTGGGCTTAAACTCTAGGAGTGGAATCAGTTGGTGATAAGGTAATTGTGTTTTTGAGGATCAGTCAGACTATTTTCCAAAGTGGCTGCACCATTTTACACTCCTATCAACAACTGATTTTTAAGTGAAGACTAGTTAATGTGCTCCTTAATGTGTCCTTGGCCAGATTCTCTCCTTCCCTGTCCGCACACAAGGCCACACAGTCCCTTAATGGTCACATGGAGGTTAAACCCCCAGTTATAGGGTTTTCTCATGCCTGCAAACACCCAGGTACTCCCCAACTGTCCAAGCTCTCTTGAATCATACGATTCCATCCAGCACCTCCTCCCAGAAATCTCACTGACAGAGCTCCAGTGAGAGCTTTTTCTCTTTAATAATAGATTACATTCCTCAAGCCTCTTATCCCCTTTTGAAAAATCCATCTTAAAAATATATGTGAACCTCTGTTCTTAATCCTAGAACTTTGTTGACACATACATCTGTATCTTCTATTTCAGTTGTATGTTTGCACATTCCACACCCCCACGCCACACCCACCACCTTTTAACCTGCACCTGGGCATCAATGCAGGGCTTGTCCAGCCTGCATCTGGCTGTCAATCACACAGTCCAGTTAGCGGAGTCAGGGAATGATCCTTGGTGTGGTCAGCCATTGCATGTCCCCAGATCTGTCTTGATATTCAGGATCTACCCTGTTTGGGGGAGGGAGTAACGAAGTACACATGTGCATCACTCTCAGTTCAGATCATTCTCCTATTTACTTGTTTCAAGGCAGCCCCAGTATCCTTTTCTGGGTTGCTGTTCTGGTCAACTTATAGATTTAGTGAGAATGTGACTCTTCTTCACCCTTTCCATGCCCTTTCCATAATAAGCAGGCTATCTCCTTCCTGCCTGTTATCCTGTCTTATAAAGAGTTCTAGGGTTGTAACCCATCCTTGCATGTGGAATATCTGTGTAGTGTGTTTGCTGTCTCCAGGGAGCTGCTCCTCTTTCCAGGGGACAGTATGCATGTCCGGGCCTGGCATGGAGTGGACACAGGTCATTTAGCCAGCGCTGCTCAGTGGAGGAACGCGTTCTGTTCTGTAGATGCTGTGTGTTCCTCACATCGCTAACATGCCGAGTGTCCCCATGTTCTCTCCTGTAGGCTATCGGCTGTACTCTGAACTGCAACTGCCAAAGCTTCAAACCAGGGAAGATCAACCACCGTCAGTGTGAGCAGTGCAGACATGGATGGGTGGCTCATGGTAACCATTTCCCCCCTTGGCCTGTAGAGTTTCTTCTAACTAACGCAGTTACTCAGGAACAGGTTTAATATCCATGAATGACAGCTAACATCTGAAGTTACTGCTGTGTGCCAGGAAACAGGCTAAGAGCTTTATATGTGTTATCTCTTTGGATCTTAACTCTGAAAAGTGTTTATCCACTGCCTTCTGAAAATGTAGAAAGTGGTGCTTCAGGGCTGTTCTGCAGTGAAAGAAATATTCTGTGCATATACAGTAAGTAGCCTCTAGCCCAGGGTTGCTAGATAAAAAATCAGAATGCTCAGTTGAATTTGAATTTCAGTTAAACTATAATTTTTTTAGCTTAAGTGAAATGGCAACCCACTCCAGTGTTCTTGCCTGGAGAATCCCATGGACGGAGGAGCCTGGTGGGCTGCCGTCTATGGAGTCGCACAGAGTCGGACACGACTGAAGCGACTTAGCAGCAGCATATCCCAATTAATATTTTTGGTTTAAGTATATCCCAGTTATTTGTTGTTTATCTGAAGTCTATATTCAAGTTTAACAGGAACTTCCTGTGTTTTTATTCCTGTAGTGCTGACAACCCAGCACTACACCAGCCACATGTGGCTACGAGCCCTTGAAATGTGACTAGCACAATGGGTGAGCTGAATTTTTAGTTTTATTTAATGTTAATTAATGTAAATCTAAATTTGAACAGCTGTGTTTGACTGGTGACTGTTATGTTGGACAACATGGGCTCAATTGCCGAGCCTGACATCTGGAGGGTGCCAGACTGGGGCTCCACCCCAGTCTGAGGTGTTGGGGGAGAACCCAAGTCCAGCTTCTCCCACAGACCCTGTGCTTCCTGGTTTTCCATCCTCTGATTACACACCTGCCGCCCTCATTTTTACCAGTTTCCCAGGTGTGGTCCTTACCTGTGGCTGTTGTACTTCTTAGGCATGCCACAGAAAAGGGGGAAAAGAGGCTTCTCAGGGTACTCCATTTTATCTTAGAGGTTCCTGTGAATAATGTGGAGCCAAATAGCCATTAAGATTCTTAATTGTTTGCATATTTGTGGCTTTTCCATTGGCACAAATAACTGAGAGTTAGCCCTTAGCCTACTTCCCAAGCGGTGTTTTTCTCTTAAAGGTAGAATCTTGAAAAACAACATTTTTTCAATTTCCTTTTTCAGCTCTGAGTAAGCTGAGGATCCCCACCATGTACCCAACAAGCCAGGTGGAGATCGTCCAGTCCAATGTCGTGTTCGACATCAGCAGCCTCATGCTCTATGGGACCCAGGCCATCCCTGTCCGCCTGAAGATCCTTCTGGACCGGCTCTTCAGTGTGTTGAAGCAAGATGAAGTCCTCCAGATCCTGCACGCCTTGGACTGGACCCTCCAGGATTACATCCGAGGATACGTGCTGCAGGTACGGGGATGTGGGTTCCGCTCCCCAAGAGCAGAACAGGTGCAACCCAGTGCCATCAGTGCTCCAGCTGCAGGTAGTCATCCCTCCCTTTCACCGTCATCCGTCTTGGCCCCAGCCCTATCTCACATTCTGAGAGAAATCCGTTGCTTTCCTTGTGGCACAGTGGTAAAGAACCTGCCTGCCAGTGCAGGAGATGTGAGTTCGATCCCTGGGTTCGGAAGATCTCCTGGAGGAGGGCATGGCAACCCACTCCAGTACACTTGCCTGGGAAATCCCATGGACAGAGCAGCCTGGTGGGCTATAGTCCGTGGTGTCGCAAAGAGTCAGACATGACTGAGCACACAGGCACTGGTATCTGTTAGACTTCAGGGAGTTGGACCTGAAGTTGGATCATTACATGTTCTCTGATTTGGGTTTCACTCACCAGCTTGCACAGTCAACATTGCACACTCACTCGCACAGTCAGCTGTTGGCCCCATCCTTAGCACTGCCTCCATTTCTTTTATCATCCTCAGAGCATTTACTGGCACACAACATCATTGGTTTCCAGTTTTACTGAGGGTGGGGGTTGAGGAACTTAACATTGCAGAAAGGCACAGCAGACAGTTTCAGTTTCATCCCATGCCTTCCTGTCCTTTAAAGCCCTCTGCCATCCACCCAGTTGCTAGTCATCCTTCCCGGGCCCCAGTGACTTGTGATAGTTCTGTGGGCATGCTCTCGCTCATTGTCTCTCCTACCAGTTCTCTTCCAGCCTTCTTGCCTCTTCTCTGCATCACTCCATCATCCTATGCCTTTCATCCCTTCTCTCATCTCTCTCCTTTGCAGGGTAGTTTCACCTCTCTTTGTGTTCCAGGGGTGGACCTTATGCTTCCTATCCAGAGAGGCTGTCAAAGTGTTTTCACAGGCAAAGAACATGTTTCCTGGACTTTTCTGACATAGGAAACAGCTACAGCATTTTCTTCCCTGTCACTATGCTAGAAAATGTCAGCTGACTTTGGTAAAAACTTCAGTGAGATGGGCAGATGAATGTATTTCCAAGACTCACATACATTCAGTCTAACTCAGCTAGGCCATAAACTTGAAACGAGCACAAAAAACAACCATTTGCTGACTTAGTCCCTCTTCTAGTCATCTCACAAGGTAGGTCGATTATCCCCATTTTCCAGGTGGGAAAACAGAGGCTGAGGGCTTCTGGATCTTGCTGAAGTCCCTCAGTTTGCATGCAGCAGACTGGAAATGTGAACCTACTTCTCTCTGACTCTGACAACACCTGCAGGCTTCCTCTGGAACCCTGTTGGCTTACCTCGAGTGCAGGACCCCTAGCAGGCCAGAAACCACCTTTTATGTAGAGCAGTATTATGCTCTTACATTATGACATAGATCAATATTTAATGATCCTAATAATCTTGCTTTCTAGTGTTAGGATTAAAAATATGGAATCAATTACCTTGAACCTCCAGCACATGAAAAATTGATGATGTTACATTCCTCATCATCTTCAAAACTCTTACATGCACTGTGAAAAATCTCAGTAGGCCATCAAATACATGTTCTGTGATAAAATATTTATTGTAGTTTTGGGAAAAGTTAGGTCTTGCTAGAGTTTGAAAAATCTCCAACACTCCAGTGTAATTACTGCTCTGCTTTGTGAACACAAGCAATAGATCAATACAGGTTCATTTGTATTTTGATGTTAGTTGCTTGGGAAAGATCATTCAACCTGCAGCAAATAAATACTTAAGCTATATCTAGGCCTGATTTCCCATCTATACTCTTTAGATAAAGAAATTACTGTTGTTCAAATGATACATATTTTAATTTTAGTGGGAGAAAATTGTATGCCTAATGCAAGACTACCAGTTGGTTTGAAATAGGGTGGAAAATAATCACCAAACTTCCCTTAGGCTGGGGTGATATAATTTTATTTCTGTCTTCTGGACCACCACTCACATTTGTGCAGTTTATTTTTCCATAGAGAGTTTCTTTCCTAGGAGAGTGGGGTGAGTGAGGACTGAACTCATCGAGCCCAGCACTCCCAGGGGTGTCTTTTTCTAATATATACAAAAGTGTCCCATTATGCTAGTGGAGGCCCTGACCACATGGCATGACTCATTTCTTAGAGAAAAGGGATGTGGTGGTTGCTGTTTAGTAGTTCAGTCACATCTGAATGTTTTGCAACCCATGGCCTGTAGCCCACCTGGCTCCTCTGTCCATGGGATTTTCCAGGCAAGAATAGTGGAATAGATTGCCATTTCCTATGCCAGGGGATCTTCCTGACCCAGGGATCAAACCCACATCTCCTGCATTGCAGGAAGATTCTTTACTGCTGAGCCACCTGGGAAGGGTAAGGAACAGTAATTTAATTGTCCTTTTAAACTCTGGTTTGGGTTTAGGATGCATCAGGAAAAGTGCTGGATCACTGGAGCATCATGACCAGTGAGGAGGAAGTGGCCACCTTACAGCAGTTCCTTCGTTTTGGAGAGACCAAGTCCATAGTTGAGCTCATGGCAATTCAGGAGAAAGAAGAGCAGTCTGTTGTCATTCCACCTTCCACGGCCAATGTCGACATCAGGGCTTTCATAGAGAGCTGCAGCCATCGGAGTGCCAGCCTCCCCACTCCCGTGGACAAAGGAAGCCCCAGCAGCGTGCACCCCTTCGAGAACCTCATAAACAACATGACCTTCATGCTGCCTTTCCAGTTCTTCAACCCCTTGCCCCCAGCACTGATAGGGTCACTGCCCGATCCCTATGTGCTGGAGCAGAGTCGAGACCAAAGCCAGGACCCCAAACTGGAAGTCCATGGAGCCTTCCCTGACAGCAGCTTCCTCACCTCCAGTTCTACCCCATTTCAGGTTGAAAAAGATCCGTGTCTCAACTGTCCCGATGCTGTCACCACAAAGGAAGACAGCACCCACTTCAGCGACTCCAGCTCATACAGCATCATCACGAAGCTTGAAAGGACACAGCTGTCCCCAGAGGCCAAAGTGAAGCCTGAGAGGAACAGCCTGGGCACAAAGAAAGGCCGGGTGTTCTGCACCGCATGTGAGAAGACCTTCTACGACAAGGGCACGCTGAAGATCCACTACAACGCCGTCCATCTGAAGATCAAGCACAAGTGCACCATCGAAGGCTGCAACATGGTGTTCAGCTCCCTGAGGAGCCGCAACCGCCACAGCGCCAACCCCAACCCCCGGCTGCACATGCCCATGAACAGAAACAACAGGGACAGAGACCTGAGGAGCGGCCTGATGCTGGCTGCCCCGGAGAGTGCCAGGCGCCCCGGCCGCAGGGTGACGCCTCCAGACTGCCGGCCTCTCCCCGGCTACACGGGGCCAGTGGAAGACTCCCGGAGCCAGCCCACTTTCCCAAGCCTCAGCCACAACGGGGTGCTCTTCCCCAACTTGAAGACTGTCCAGCCAGTCCTGCCTTTCTACCGTAGCCCAGCCACTCCGGCTGAGCTGGCCAACACCCCTGGGATGCTGCCCTCCCTCCCTCTGCTGTCCTCGTCCATCCCAGAACAGCTGTCCTCCAGCGAAGCACCGTTTGACACCCTGCCCAAGAAGAAATCCCGCAAGTCGAGTATGCCCATCAAAATAGAGAAGGAGACTGTGGTGAGAGCAGACGAGAAGAGGCAGCCTCTGAGCTCTGACGAAGACATGCCCCTGCAGGTGGTCAGTGAAGACGAGCCAGAGACCGGCAGCCCCCGATCAGACGGAGCCCCAGAGGAGCTGCACACGCCAGCAGGGAGCTCCGAGAGGCCTCGCCTTGAGGAAGAGAGGCCCTGCTGCCTCAGGCCAGGAATTGAGTCCAGTGGAGCCATCCTCCAGACTCCTGAGCAGGCCACACACAACTCGGAGAGGGAGACTGGGCAGAAGTCAATGTTGAACACTGTGCCACAGGACGCAGAGGAGGATGGCCGTGAACCTCACCTCACACCCAGGCTGGAGCCCTGCGTGCCTTTTCCCGACTATATCAAACTGCAGCAGCACCTGCTGGCTGGGGGGCTCTTTGGTGCCTTGTCCACCCAAGGAATGGCTTTCCCTTGTTTGGAAGATTCCAGAGAGCCAGAGCACTTGGGTGAGCCGGCATCAGTGAGGTCGAAGGAGGAGAATCGCTTCCAATGTGACATCTGCAAGAAGACCTTTAAAAACGCTTGCGGCGTGAAGATGCATCAGAAAAACATGCACTCCCGGGAAATGCACACATGCACAGTGGAGGGCTGCAAGGCCACCTTCCCATCCCGCAGGAGCAGGGACAGGTAAGACACCTGGTGGCGATCTTTGCTTCCGAGGCAGTGGGTCTTAACCTTTAATATACACCTGAGTCACCGGGAGGGTCATTAAAGCAGACTTCGGAGCCCTACCCCTACTCTTTCTGTCACAGCAGGTCTGGGACTGGGTATGAGGGTTTGCATTGCTAAGTATCTAGGGGACACTGAGCTATTCCAGGGGCCGTGGTCTGAGGAAGAGTGTCCTATAGATCCAGGTCCCTGCATTTTCGGCTCCAGTGTTTAAACTCATTTAGTCACAAGACCTGACATGAAATGACATGAGGCTATCTGATCTTTTAGAGTCTCCCTTTGTGTGGGGTTTCGTATATATTCAGTACAGAGATGTTAATGGATTTCTTATTGGGGACATTACCGTGATATCAAAGAGTATGCATCACTCTGCCTTTCTAAAGGCTGAGGAATTCTGGATTCAGAAACACATCTGGTCCCAGTGGTTTGGGATATCAGGAACCATGAACTAGGTCACGCATTAGAGGAGCAAGGGAGACAGGGAGCTTTTCACGTTAGGATCGTAGCTTCCCAAAACTTGTCTGACTTTCATTTCAAACTGAAGTCCACAGAATGAAGCATTTTCTCTGATTTCTACGTAATTGCTCTTTTTGAAAAGAAGAATAACTGCCTGATTGAAGATGTCTGAAATATTGAGCTATCAAAGAGTAAAGGCAATTAACAAGTTATTTCCATGTCTGTAACATGTAGTTGAAAGATGAGAGGTCTGTCGGTGCTGGGTTTTCAATCAGACTGCTTGCCAACTGCTGGGCGTTAAAGTACCCCTCATCACTGTGGTCACACAGCACTGGCATTCCTGTCTTATTTTTCTTGATGAACTCGGGTTGCAGAAACATGCTTCAGGTTGCCAACTCCCCAGCCTGTAAAGGGAAGAAGAAGCTTACCGAAAGATGATACCAGGAGGCTTTAGGGAGAGAACCAGACCTCTGATGAAACCAGCCCTCAGCTGCAGCATTAGAGATGCTAAATGGTTCACAGAACATTAAAATGTTACATTTGTCCAAACAAGCTTTATTTCAAGCAGCTCAACATCCCCATTGCCTTAGTCCAAATTGTAGCCCCTAATTTATTAACCGAGAAGGCAATGGCACCCCACTCCAGTATTCTTGTCTGGAAAATCCCATGGATGGAGGAGCCTGGTGGGCTGCAGTCCATGGGGTCGCTAAGGGTCGGACACGACTGAATGACTTCACTTTCACTTTTCACTTTCATACATTGGAGAAGGAAATGGCAACCCACTCCAGTGTTCTTGCCTGGAGAATCCCAGGGACGGGGGAGCCTGGTGGGCTGCCGTCTATGGGGTCACATAGTCGGACATGACTGAAGTGACTTAGCAGTAGCAATTTATTAACAGGGCAAAAAGGTATGGACTCCAACACACATTCCTGGACAGGGCTCCTAAGAACACACTCATTGTCTTGAGCAGAGAGGATAGGGCAGGGGTGATATTTGTTAAAATTCCTGTTTCCATTGCTGGATGTTGCACCCAACCTCCAGGACACCTAATTAGTGAGCTAGTCCTCTTCCTCCAGCCTCTGAGAGAAGAATTTGTTCATGAATAAGCTGTTGTTATAAAGAAGGGATAGTCCTGTCAGTCAGATTATCCTTGTTATTTATGATACCGTTCTGACCTACGTCACCTGCTAAGTTAGAAGGCATATGTACTTAAGACACTATTCGTATTTATTTTTCACATATTTAATATTTTCCTCTGTTTGGATCTATCTGAGATGTGGGCCTCCTCCCCACACCACAGGAAAGCATCTCGCATGCTGAATGTAAACCACTAATCTAGTAATCTGGAACTGGCACTGCATTTCCCTGGGATCTCTGATTAAGACGGTACCATCTGGAACAGGACTTGGCTAGCAGTCCCAGGTCCACCACCATCTTTCTGAGTCAGAGATGAGAATTGCGTTGCTGTGAAGGAAGCTGCCTTCCTGTCTTCAAGCCACAGCTACTGCCCACAGCACCTCCTAGGACCCATCAAGGGGACTGCCACAGCACTGTGGGTACTTGGTCTGCGAGTGTTTAATCACCTTCTGTGTTAGGTGCTCTGGACGCAGTCCCTGCCCACAAAGGCCAGTGGGGAGGCAGTAGTACACGGGCAATTACAGCTGACTGTGGTAGCTGGGGGGATACAGACGGTAATGGGCACATGGGAGGGCATCTCACCAAATTCTCCGAGAAGTTAGGGATGGTTCCTAGAAACCATCTTTACATGGCATTATGTCTAAACCAACCACTTGCAAAAGTTTTGATGTCACAACCCCTTTACTAATTCTTAAAACCTCAAGAACTTAGGTCTGTTTGGGTGTATATCTATCAATACTTACTGTTAGAAATTAAAACTGAAAAAAATACGTACATCACATCACTTAATAAATTAGTTTATTACAATTTTATGAAAAATTACATTTTCTGGATCAAGAACTTTAGTGAGAAGTGGCTTTGTTTTACACTTTGCTAGTATCTTTAGTAGAAGACAACTGGATTCTCATGTCAGCTTCTGCATTCAGTCTACTGAAATATCACATGTCATATGGCCTCTGGAATACCACTCCAGGCGGCGCTAGTGGAAAAGAACCCGCCTGCCAGTGCAGGAGACTTAAGAGTCGTGGGATGATCCCCTGGAGTAGCAGCACGGCAGCCCACTCCAGTATTCTTGCCTGGAGAATCCTATGGACAGAGGAGCCTGGTGGACTACAGTCCATGGAGTTGCAAAGAGTCAGACCCAACTGAAGTGACTTAGCACACACACGTGCACACCAGTGAGAGAACGAGGCTGAAAGGGAAAATCATGTCTTAGTATTGTTATGAGGCGAGTCTGACTTGAGGGACATCCTGAAAAGATCTCAGGGACCACTCGGGGTACCCAGATCACACTTTGAAACCCACTGGTGTCAGCTAATCTACATAGTCAGGAGCAGAGGAGGGGAGAGTTGGAGTGTGAGGTTGAGGTTGAAGTGAAGAAATGCAGACCTGTGCAGGAGGCACAGCATTAGCAAAGTCCTGGAAGCAGAAAGCCCAGAGCATGGTCCCGGGATTTTGCAGATGTGGTTGTCACTGGCCTTAGGGGACATGGCACCTTGGAAAGTACATCTAACCCTCAGGATGGTTAAGAAGGAGAGAGGGCTGCCCACATTTTAGCTTTTGGTGTTCATAGAATCCTCAGGAGTTGAGCACAGGACCCAGAGGTTCCCTCTGTTATATCACATCCCTCTGTTACATCTGTACGGGATTCCAGTAAATGTGTTTGTCTGACCTTTTTTTGACCACTTGTGTATCCTGGAATCTAAATGTCAATCTAGTGTCTGGTTTTTTGCCGAGACATACCTGCCCCTTCAACCCAGGACGCTGACATAATCACAGGGCAGAGTTGCAGTGAAGAGCTGCTTGCAAAGTGGGTGATCTGGGAATATAATTCTGATTATGTCCCCCCAAAAGAAAGTGTACAAGGATTAAAAAGAAGTTGAGTAACTAATTTCATGTACTTTGAGTAACATCTCCCCCACAGTCCCCCACTGAAGACATCTTTGGAGATTTAGAAGAGAAAATCTGATTTCTTGTTATTTTGGTGAGGATATTTTTCCCAGTTTGACCCTGGCACGCATCCTGATCTGTATTGGAAGAGGTATGGTCCCCTCTTAGAATAATTCTCCAGTCACCTTTGAGACTATGCCCTTATAGTAAGGAGTATTTTTGCTTGTTAGAAGTTAGGGGATCTCTGAGCAAGGCCAGCATTGATTGACAAGTTACATCCAAATGATACATTATGAGTAAAAAGCATGTGTCATAATGGATACTCATTTTCTGCCCTTCAGGACTAACCATTGGGTGGGTGATTGGCAGTGTGCTCACAGTGCTGCACTTGCAAAATTCCTGTCTGGTATATAGTGAAATGTTGCAAATATAAACTAAATTTCACACACACATGCACACTCGCACACATATATACCACTTCTAGCCTCTCACCTGTAGAACTTCCATGTGGGGATATTTCATTCAGATGCTCTAGTCCATGATGCAAGCCACATAGGAAATCTTAATGTTTTATGGTAGCCACAGTAAAAAAGTGAAAAGAAACAAGTAAATTTAGTAATGTATTTCCTATCATTCAGTCTATTCAAAATATTATCATTTCAGTATATGACATTAGTCACTTTTCGGGTGGTCACTAGCTGCTTATGAGTAGCCGTTATTTGGGACAGTACAGCTCTAGAAGAGCATGTCTCCTGGTTTCATTGAAATAAAGTCATCTGCTTAGTTCTTTACTGTTTGTGACCAGCTTTCTTCTGGGATCTCCTGGTTCTAGTGTACAAGTTGAATGGGCCTAACTGAAGCAGTCTAGCCATTCTCTCAAGATGAGGTACAGGAACTTACATGTCAGTCAAACTGTGCAACCTGAAGAGAACTACACATTCTGTCAACTCCCCTGGTCAGATGCTGACTTGGGACAAGTGATGGACGGCAGTGGGCAGTGTCTACCACACAGGCACTGCATCCTGAGCCCCTTAGCATCACTTCCCTCACACCACAAGCTTTCCTGGTATCTGCCTAGTGTCTCTACTCAGAACAAAGACTGTCTTTAAAACAACAAAGATGCCAGCCCTACCCATTGCTAACCACCTTTTCACTCTTGTAGACACAGTTCAAACCTAAACCTCCACCAGAAAGTATTGCCCCAAGAAGTGCTGGAGAGCAGTGAAGACCCCTTCCGGGCAGCTTACCTCCTGAAAGATGCAGCCCAGGAGGCGTACCAGGAGGCAGCCTTCACACCACAAGCCTCCCAGACGTCTGTCATCTTCAAGGGGATGAGCCGGATGGGCAGTCTGGTGTACCCACTAGCCCAGGTCCACAGTGCCGGCCTACAGAGCTACGCCTCTGGTCTGCCCAGCGAGGGCACTGTCTTGGATCTTAGCACTACCTCGAGCATAAAGTCTGAGAACAGCAGCCATTCCTCCTGGGACTCAGATGGGGCCAGCGAGGAGGGCACTGTGCTCACAGAGGACTGCGACGGGAGCTGTGATGGGCCAGGCCTGGTGCCCGGGGAGGACTACCCACTCTGCGTCCTGATGGGGAAGGCTGACCAGAGTCTCGCCAGCTTGCCTTCTGGGCTGCCCCTGACGTGTCACCTCTGTCAGAAGACATACAGCAATAAGGGGACCTTCCGGGCCCACTACAAGACCGTGCACCTCCGCCAGCTGCACAAATGCAAGGTCCCCGGCTGCAACACAATGTTCTCATCTGTCCGCAGCCGGAACAGACACAGCCAGAACCCCAACCTGCACAGAAGCCTCACCACCTCTCCTAGTCACCTGCGGTAACAAGACAGTAGACGACTTGGCTTGAATAAGCACTGCTCGGAATTCAGGAATAAGGTAGTCCAAAGTTTCTCACTATGTTTAATACCATTTGGGCAAGCAAGGCAAAGAGTGTGTGGGTTGACTTCATAGTCTTCAAGAGCAGGATGAACAGAAGAGAGGCCTTGTGAGAAGCTGTCATAGGGGCAGCGTTTCCTGTTATCTTTCTCAGCCCAAGAGGTTTTTCACTGATATAGCAAATACTTGCAGCAATGCGGTTTTCCCAGATTTGTTTACATATCACCTGGGACAGTGCCAGGTTTGTATCTTGCCCACAGGGGCCCAGGACCCAGAGGGGAGCTGGAAGGGAGGTTGTAGTATTAAGGGTCAATGAAGTGTCCTGAGGACACAGATTGTCACCACAGGTGACACCAGGAGCCAGTCCCAAAGATCACATTTTTGAGTTCCTGCCTTAGTGAGTCTGAAATCCAAACTGGAGTTTGGGAAAATGACCAAGACTCTTCCTCCATTTAGATTGGAGAATTGCTTTCTTTCCCCTATAGGTCTCATGTGTTACTCCAGGGAGTTCTCAGAGAAAGTGAGTTGGCCTCTTTAATATGTAGGAACACAGATGTTCCCTGGGATGTTAGTTCTTGCTCCATAACACACGTTCAGGAAGCTAGCGGGGAGTACTTCATGCACTTAAAAATAGTGGTCTTCAATTTAATTTAAAATAAGTTTGATAGTATTTAATTTGTGTTTATATTATGTGAGTATTTGGGGTGAGTGCAGACATGTCACAGTGTGTGACCTTTGAGTCTCTGCTCAGAAGCAGAGGGAGTGACAGCCTAAAATTCAAAACCACTGCCTGTTTTTGCTTGATAAACTCCGGTATCTGTTCATTTAGAGCCCCCGTGGAACGAATGCAGGCGTGATGCTGGCAGGACCATTTGTATATAATCAGCCAAAGCATTTAGAGAATGTGGTTCTGACAGTTGTTGTGTATTTTCAGTATCACTGGATCCCTCAGTCTTCACCCTTTTACAGATGTGTAAGATTAGGATGAACTTTGGAATTTACATGGTAGAAAGAAAAGTAGGACATTATTGCCATACTGTATGTCTTAATATTTAACTTATTCTGAAATATATTCTGTACCATTATACATGTTTGCTGTTGTAGAAAAGAAACTTAACAGGTCCTGTGAAAGGAGACCATCTCCTGAAATTCGGCATTTGCCCTAAAAGCCCATGGTTGCAAAAAAGAAATTGATTTTGTATTAAACTTTCAAGTTAATCACTTTTTAAACTCATGGTTGGTTTGAGTAATGAGAATCAGGGAGTCAAAAGAGATACTATTCCTCTGGCCCAAAGGTGAAAAAAAGCCAATAATGTGTTAATGATTATTTCAACTTTTTTTTTTTTTAATAAATGTGACAACTTAAACTGTGTCTCTGCTTAAAGTGAGATGTATCTTTGAAATGTTTTGTTACACAGCTGTTTCATATTCCAGTGTCCTCAAATGAAAAAATTTGTATACAAATGAGTTTTCTATGATTTAATAAAAATATATGGCACAATTTTTGTTTAAAAAGGCAAACATTTGTCAGAGCAGTTTTGTCACACATCCTGCCTGTCATATGAGTGCATGCAGTCATCATACACACACACTGTGAATCTGACAGATCCCACCACTCAGGGGAGGTCTAGTGGCCAGGAATCAGTAACTACTGCGACTGAAGTGACTTAGCATGCACACGCACACCACATCCACACAGGAACTGCAGCGCTCGTGAGTTCCAAAGAAATTAAGTGGTTACTTCCCTGGGAGGAGGGGCTTGGTATCAAATATCAAGGAAAATACCTGGATTTTTAAAAATACTGTGCTGTCAAAGATAAGCCTTATGGCCAATGCTCAAAATGAAATGCAATTAGAGAGCTAAGCCTCTTCTTTCTTAAATATTCAGTTTTTTAAAGTTTTTATTATCTTTCAACTTCTTCATGTCTTTTTTCTAACTTTCCATTATATGTTGGTGGTGATTTAGTCACTAAGTCGTGTCTGACTGTTTGCAACTCCATGGACTATAGCCCGCTAGGCTCCTCTGTCCATGGGATTTCCCAGGCAAGAATACTGGAGTGGATTGCCATTCTCTTCTCCAGGGGATCTTCCTGACCCAGGGATCAAACCCAGGTCTTCTCATTGCAGGTGGATGCTTTACCAGCTGAGCCACCCAGGGAAGCCCCTCATCAGAGGGATTTTTTTATTTTAATATTTATTTATTTATTTATTTGACTGTGCTGAGTCTTAGTTGCAGGACTCGGGATCTTCTATCTTCATTGCAGCATGCAAGCTTTTTTCAAGATTTTTTTTGTTATGTGGACCATTTTCAAAGCCTTTATTGAATTCATTACAATATTGCTTCTCTTTCATGTTTCGGTGGGTTTTTTGGTTTGTTTTTGGCCCCAAGTCATGTTGGATCTTAGCTCTCTGACTAGGAATTGAATCCTGACCCCTGCACTGGAAGGCAGAGTCCTAGTCACTGGACTGCCAGGGAAGACCCTACATGCAAACTCTTGAGTTGGAATGCTCAGACTCTTAGCTGCAGGCTGCGGGGTCTAGTTTCCCAATCAGGGATCAAACCGGGGCCCCCTGCTTTGGGAGCATGCAGTCTTCACCAGTGGACCACCAGGTAAGTCCGTCAGGCTTTCTGATTTGACCCATGTGCCGGTGGGTGGCTGTGTTAGTCTGGGTCCTCCAAGAAGCAGATGCCAGTAGATCTAAATGTACACGGTAGATATAAACATACACAGATTATGTTAAGAGACAGTTGAGAAAAAATAGGAAGGAAGCTGGAAAAAGCTGGAGGAGCCGGCAAACGGAGGAGCCGGCAAACAATGCAGGTCTGACCCCAAGTGAAGGAGGGAAGGTTGGGTGAAAGTATGTGAGCCTGCCTTGTACCTGAGGAAGATTCAGCCAGGCCTTTGGCAAGTCCTTGAACCCAAATGAACCATCTGAGCTGTCTCCTACCTCCCAAGGGGGGGTTCCCTGAAAATCGAGTCCCTGCCGTGCTTCATCATATGGCTGCAAGCAGCCCATGGGAAATGCATCAATGGACATAAATCCCGGTGGCTGGAGCCCTTGGTCAGCCCTTCCCTTTCTAAAGCTCCTGGGGCCTGTTCAAGGTAGATTTAAACCTGTATTTTTCTCTGAACTCAAGTGTTCATATTCTTTTTGAAGACTGATGCTCCCATCTCATCCCTCCAGCTGCCTCAAGGATGTCACTCCGTCACTCCTCTCTCCCATTGATTATCAAATTCATCTTTCTATGGGTTCTGTCTCTCTAGCCTGCAACATTTGCAAATCACTCTCATCATAATGATTAAAAGAAAAAAAAATTACTCTCTGTCCCCTCTTCCCCAATCCCTTCTGGTGACTCTTTCTTCCTCCTTGTGCAGCCAAAAACTTTAGTAGATTTTTTTTTAAATATTTATTTATTTTGGCTGTGCTGGATCTTAGCTGTGGCATGTGGGATCATCAGTCTTTATTGTGTCCTGTGGTTTCTTTGAGGCGTGCAAAGAATGCAAACTTTGCGGCTTGAAAACTCTTAGTTGCAGCATAAGGGATCTAGTTCCCTGACCAGGGATTGAACCCAGGCCTTCTGCATTGGGAACATGGAATCTTAGCCACTGGACTGCCAGGAAAGTCCCATAATAGTGGATTTTGCTGCTCTCCTATCACTGCACACTTGTTGCTCCCAGTGACACCCAGATGGTCATGTTTATAGGACACATCTGGTTCCTTGCTATACCCTGGTCTGTCCCTCACTCTCTTGCTTAGTTGGCTTCTTTATCCCCAGGACTCAGACTACTTGCTCTCTGTAAGCTGATGCCTCCTTAATCAGCAGCCCCGGCAGGATCCCTCTAGAGCTGCCCTCTTGACTATTGGTTGCTGCTACTGCTAAGTCACTTCAGTCGTGTCCGACTCTGTGTGACCCCATAGACGGTAGTCCACCAGGCTCCCCCGTCCCTGGGCTTCTCCAGGCAAGAACACTGGAGTGGGTTGCCATCTCCTTCTCCAGTGCATGAAAGCGAAAAGTGAAAGGGAAGTTGTTCAGTCGTATCAGACTCTTCACGACCCCATGGACTGCAGCCCACCAGGCTCCTCCGTCCATGGGATTTTCCAGGCAAGAGTACCACGGATTATTCACAGCATCTCCAGCTCAACTTGTCCTCCACTCAGTTGTCATTTCCCCACCAACCATTTTCTTTCCATTTCCTCAAATTGAGGGAGTGGTGCCATTACCTGACCAAACCAAACTAAAACCCTGGGGGCTGTCACGAGTGTGGTTACGAGCATAGCTCTTTAGTTCTGACTGACCTTGGCCAGGAAACAGCTTCCCTGGGACTCAGTTTCCTCATCTGTATAATGGGTACAAAAGTAATCTCTGCTTCAGTGGCTCATGATGAGACTCAAATGACGTGGTCACACAAAGCACTTACCACAGTGCCTGGCACATACACACTCATCTGACATTAGCCGTAAGCATTGTCTTCATCAATAACATCTTTCCTCTTTTAGACTTTTCTTTACGTCTTGCTCTCAGCAGCAGTCAGTCACCAAATCTCAACACATATATCTACCAAAAAAAGCTTACAGTAAATGGGAAGGAAACCCAGGAAAGAGGGGAGTAAACATATAGCTGATCCCCTTTGCTGTACAGCAGAAACTAACACAACATGGTAAGGCAACTATATTCCAATATGGATCTTCCCTGGTGGTCCAGTGGTTAAGAATCTGCCTTCCGGCAACCTAAATGTCCATCAACAGATGAATGGATGAAGAAGCTGTGGTACACATATACACAGTGGAATATTACTCAGCCATAATACACATCTGAGTTCTAATAAGGTGGATGAACCTAGAGCCTATTAGACAGAGTGAAGTAAGTAAGAAAGAGAAAAGCAGTAGTTATTAATGCATATATATGGAATCTGGAAAGACGGTACTAATGAACCTATTTGCAGGGCAGCAGTGGAGACACAGACAACAGACTTGCGGACATGGTGGGAAGGAGAGGGTGAGAGGAATGGGGAGAGGAGCATGAAGACCTAGACGTTACCACATGTAAAATAGGAAAGCAGGGAGCTCAAACCCGGTGCTCCGTGACAACCTCAAGGAGTGGGGTGGCGTGGGAAGTGGGAGGGAGGTTTAAAAGGGAGGGGACATGTGTATACCTGTGACTGATTCATGTCAATGGATACTGTAAAGCAATTATCCTCCAGTTAAAAATAAATAAACTTTAAAAAAGAATCCACCTTCCAACGCAGGGGACACAGGTTCAGTCCCTGGTGCAGGAACTAAGATCTCATATGCCTCAGGGAAACTGAACCTGCGCACCTCAACTACTGAGCCTTTGCACCACCATGAAGACCTGGCACAGCCAAAAATTTTTCTAAAAAACACTCTCACATCCTCCCTGTTTTCCTGTTCACCATCAATGTCAGCTCATCAAGGAGATCCTCCACTCCCTTCTCTTGAGAGTCTTTCAGCAGCCTCCTCCTTTTATTTCTCTCTCAAGCCCATCCTCCAGACAGCAGTCCAAGGTCTGACGGTGTGACCCCTCCAGGTGCTTCCCCTGGAGCCTGGCCTCAGCCAGGCGGACACCCCTGCAGTTGCTTCACCGTCCCAGGCTGGTCAGGTCCCGAACGCCCTGCAACCGCTGCTTTCTTTGCAGAAACTGCCTTTCCAGTCTCTGACCCACTGACCCTTGGTCCACCTTGGAGACTGAGCTCAGGTGTCATCACTTTCAGAAGCCCCTGGCAACCTCCCTCTGCCTCCCTCTTGGTGTTGAGTGAAGAGAGCCGGTTCTAGGCACCCATGGGTAGTGAGGTTTACTCACTGGCTTGCCTTCCCCTGCCCCCAGACCCTCATGGGGAAGTTCTGCTGTCAACATTCACTCCTCACCAAGGGCTTTATTTGTGGCCTCTGGCTCTCAATCAGCAGAGAACTCCAAATGCAGTAGACATAGTCCCTACTTTTGTGGAATTTAATCCCAGCAAGGAAGACAGACTGTGGAAAATTCTTAAAGAGATGGGAATACCAGACCACCTTACCTGTCTCCTGAGAAACCTGTATGCAGGTCAAGAAGCCACAGTTAGAACTATACGTGAAACAACAGACCGGTTCAAAATTGGGAAACAGTATATCAGGGCTGGAATATTCTCACCCTGCTATTAAACATACATGCAGAGTATATCATGCGAAATACTGGGCTATGAATTCCAAGCTGGAATCAAGATTATTGGGAGAAATATCAATACCCTTAGATATGCAGATGACAGACACCACCCTAATGGGCTTCCATGGTGGCTCAGATGGTAAAGCGTCTGCCTGTAGTGCAGGAGACCCAGGTTCGATCCCTGGGTCGAGGAGATCCCCTGGAAAAGGAAATGGCAACCCACTCCAGTATTCTTGCCTGAAAAATTCCATGGACAGAGGGGCCTGGTGGGCTACACAGTTCATGGGGTCGCAAAGAGTCGGACATGACTGAGCGACTTCACTTTCACTTTCCACCTTTATGACAGAAAGCAAAGAGGAATTAAAGAGCCTCTTGATGAAGGTGAAAGAGGAGAGTGAAAAAACTGGCTTAAAATTCAACATTCAAAAAACTAAGATCATGGCATCCTGTCCCATCACTTCATGGCAATTAGATGGGGAAACAATGAAAACAGTGACAGACTCTTTTTTCTTGGGCTCCAAAATCACTGTGGATGGTGACTGCAGCCATGAAATTAAAAGATGCTTGCTCCTTGGAAGAAAAGCTATGACAAACCAAGACAGCGTATTAAAAAACAGAGCCATCACTTAGCTGACAAAGTCGGGATGGTTTTTCCAGTAGTCATGTATGGATGTGAGAATTGGACCATAAAGAAGGCTGAGTGCTGAAGAATTGATGCTTTTGAATTGTGGTGTTAGAGAAGACTCTTGAGAGTCCCTTGGACTGCATGGAGATCAAACCAGTCAATCCTAAAGGAAATCAACCCTGAATGTTCATTGGAAGGACTGATGTTGAAGCTGAAACTCCAATACTTTGGCCATATGATGCGAAGAGCTGACTCATTAGAAAAGACCCTAGGAAAGACTGAAGGCAGGAGGAGAAGGGGACGACAGAGGAGGAGATGGTTGGATGTCATCATCAATTAAGTGGACACGAGTTTGCACAAACTCCAGGAGTTGGTGAAGGACAGGGAAGCCTGGAATGCTGCAGTCCTTGGGGTTGCAAAGAGTCAGACACGACTTAGCTGAACAACAACAAGGAAGACAGACAATAAACCAAAAAATTAAAAAAAAATTATACAAGTGGAATTTCCAGAAAAGAGGTCTCTGTACAACTTCTCTCCCTAGCAGCCCTCCCTGCTGGGTCCATCTGACTGAGGGCATGGGGTCATGACCTGCCCGTGACCTCCCCTTCTGGAGGTTTGATGCTCTGTCTCCCCTCCTGGACATGTGGCTACATCAGTGTAACTTAACTGTCAATTTGCTGCACATCCCTAAACCTGCAGCTGTGTGGATCACCCTTCTGTTTATATTCACATTAAAGAAGTCCCACACTTGAAGAGAACTCATCTCAGCAGTCACTTTCTCCATCAGCCTTTGAATGTAAAAACAGCATGAGCTTCCCAGATTCTGTGAGCAGACTCAAATCAATACAATTTCAACTGACAGATGAAAACTAGCTTCTTTGCCCTTGGTCATAAGGATCTGATCATATCTACTCCTGCAATCCAAAAACAATTCACTCTCTCCTCTAGCAAAGACCACTGGGAATCATAGAGAATGGACTTGTGGACACAGTAGGGGAGGAAGAGGGTGGAATGAATTGAGAGAGTAGCTTTTGACATATGTACACTACCATGTATAAAAGAGATAGCTAGTGGGAAGCTGCTGTATAACACACGGAGCTCAGCTCCGTGCTCTGTGATGCTTTAGACGGGTGGGATAGTGGGAAGGGGGCAGGGGATAGATGTATACTTACAGCTGATTCATGTTGTTGTGCAGCAGAAACCAA
>SJYV01028207.1:0-19198 GCA_006410875.1 Neotragus pygmaeus
GGGTACAGTGTGCTACTTGCTTAATAAACACTGCCTGCTTGAACTGTCCTTTTCTGTCCTTTCAACTGTTTGCTGCAACAAGACAAGAACTGAAGGAGAAAAACCGACCCGCGAGAAGGACGTGGCTTTGCTCTGCTCAATGTCATGTGGCAACCTTGGTAGGAGGGGAGTTTGGGGGGAGAATGGATACACGTATCTGTATGGATCCCTTCACTGTCTGCCTGAAACTAACACAACACTGTTAATCAGCTATACTTTGATATAAAATAAAATAAAAATGTTAAAGGACATGGCTTTGAAAGATGCTCTAGAGTCGTTCTTGCTGACAGAATCTGTTGATGAAAGGATATAATTTCAGAACACCTCTTACACACTGCACCCCTATTAAGCTTCTGCACAACGCTTTTGTTAGAACCTACTTGGCCAGCTCGCTGGGGTCATTCTCTGAATTCACAGTAGTCATTTTTGTCTTATAACTGCTATGGGACTGAGAGGCCAGGCTTGACAGCTAAAGGGCAGAAATAATCACCAAGTGCCAGCTGCTAATTTCTTTTGGACATTCATCTTCTGGGGGTGCCAGACCAGGGGCAGGCAACCCAGGGCATTGTGGGAAATTCGCACAGGGAAATTACACCACCCACTCTTACAGCCTCCTCTGAAGGCGTGTGAGTGATGAAAGAGTCCCCTCACTCCAAAATAATTCATTCAGAACTTTTATCTACAGAGACCACACTGCCTGGCCCAACAGCAGAAGAATAATACTGAAATCTGAACTTTGCATGTCGTAGATGTTCGTCTAGTTATAAAAATACACCTTTTAAACTTTCACTGGTTAACAAAGCATCTTGAAAGGGTGGAATGATTACCAGAAAAGAAAAATGAGCAAGCCCACAGCTGGCCATAGCACTCAATTTTTCCCACATTCACTAATCCCATAGGTCACCTCCATCTGCAGGTTTGAGAAGCCTGCGCTTTTTGAACACCACGCGAGGTTGTCATTTACTGAGGTCCACCCTCCAACCGTCTCTTCCAGATGTGCAAGTTCACCCCGCATTGGAACATTCCTTTTCCCCTGTTACAGTCCGTTTTCTCCATCTTGGCTTAGTGGTCAATGTTTCAGGAATCCAGATGGAACTATTTTTTAGGAAATTACTCCTTTTAATTCTGTTAGTGAGGACCTTCCTGTTTTGTTCTGTACAAGAGCATTTCAGTTTTAAATCGAGGCACGGAGCCCAGAGAACAGATAGTCAGAACATGAATGTCTATGCGTAAGCCAAGGTCAAAATTATTGCGTGATCCTCACGCCGTTAAGTGAAGAAAAGGCAGGTGTGTGACTTGAAATGAATTCAACTTCCCACCCCCTTAGCAGCTGCACTTTACTGTCAGCGTTACTAGTTACAGAGTTACGAGGAATTTGAATGCAGGGGATTCAATAATAAACTATCTAAATGAACAGACAAGAACTTCTACTGACTGCAGCTTGGTGAAGGCAACGGAAAAACACAACCCCATTTGAATTTTGTCCTCACCAATCACTGATGCTGAACCCAAAGCATGGCTGAGGGGAGGGTACAAATGAACCGGAGCAGATAATTACAAGACAACAAAGACCCAAAGCCCACCAGGGAACGACAAATGAACAATTTTCTAACTTCCATTGGCCTTTCAGATGTTGATGGTTAACTGAAACGCCGTGCAGTAAAGAAGGACATTTCTAAAAATACAAGCATTCTCTGGAGTCTCAGCAGGGGCCGGGAGGAAACCAAGGGTTTGTCTCACTCTTGTCTCATGTCCTCAATAAGCCAGCCTGCCAGGGGCCTGATTTTGAACATCTTTAAACACCTCTGAGCTTTCTCTCATAACTTCCGCTCCTTGTAGAAAGGACGGTTCCAATGCGATGCAAAGGAATGCTCTCACCGCACTGTGAAATCATCTCTTCAACTGTTTACAGACTGTTTGACCTAGAGTGAATTGTACAACCCATAAGAATACAGGGGTTTCCCTGGTGGCTCAGATGGCAAAGAATCTGCCTGCAACGCAGGAGATCCAAGTTCAATCCCTGGGTTGGGAAGGTCCCCTGGAGAAGGGAATGGCAACCCACTCCAGTATTCTTGCCTGGAGATTCCCATGGACAGAAGGGCCGCCAGAGAGGTCTGGCAGGGCTAAGACCGTGGGGTCTCAAAGAGTCAGACACAACTGAGAGAGTAACAGTTTTTAAGAGAGCTTTTAAGAATACAGCTCTACGACCTTCACCTGCCCGTACACCTGCACAAACATGAGATAAGTTGCAATACAGAATGGTCTCTTGATCTTGACAAATTTCCCTCTCCTGACATACTTAGTGTATCCAAGATAACCTCAGGTCTCAGCTCCATCATCATGGGTTAGTTTAGACTTGTTTTAAATTTTGCACAAACATTTCCAAAGCACAGTAACCCATGTATAGCCAGACATCTAAAAATATTCCTGCATGTAAACATCTGGATTTATATTAGCCCACACACGAATGTATGCATATGCCTCCCACCTAATCCATGACCACATGGACCCATGTACCTCCTGGACTGGCACTCGGCAACCGTCCCCACAGACACTGAGAAATCCAGCCACTTACCCATTTGTTGTTATTTAGTTGCTCATGTCTGACTCTGTGAGATCCCATAGACTGTAGCCCTCCAGGCTCCTGTGCCTGTGGGCTTCTCCAGGCAAGAATACTGGAGTGGGTTGCCATTTCCTCCTCCAGGGACAGGATCTTCCCGACCCAGGGATTGAACCTGCATCTTCAACGTCTCCTGCATTGGCAAGTGGATTCTTTACCACTCAGGCACCAGGGAGGAGCCCCACGACCTCTATAGTTACTGTTGCGGTCCAGTAGACACATACTGCCTGATCACAGCAACAGACCATTCACCACTCACAGTGTGGGCTAGACCTGGAGCGACCTGGGCCCATGCAGCAGCTTCTGCCTTTATTCACAGAGTCTCTGCTCATTCCCGAGGTTACTGGGCTCAGCTCTTTCCCTCTGCTACCCTCTTCACCCAGTAATTTCATGCACGCTGTTTGCAATCAAGACTGTTCCACCACACTCTGCATTCTATCCCCAATCTTCTAACTTAGTACTGCCTATGTTAAAGTTTGCTCTCTGTGCTCTAAAGTTCGAGAGATTTTGCAAACACCTTGTGCCATGTATCATACGAGGCTCTTTCACCTCACGTAAAGGGCTTGAAAGTGAAAGTCGCTCAGTCATGTACAACTTTTTGCGGCCTCTTTTGGAATTCTCTAGACCAGGATACTGGAGTGTGTAGCCATTCCCTTCTCCAGAGGATCTTCCCAACCCAGGGATCAAACTCAGGTCTCCCGCATTGCAGGCTGATTCTTTACCAGCTGAGCCACCAGGGAAGCCCAAGAATATTGGAGTGGGTAATGCCAGACATCCTGGAATGTGAAGTCAAGTGGGCCTTAGAAAGCATCACTAGGAACAAAGCTAGTGGAGGTGATGGAATTCCAGTTGAGCTATTTCAAATCCTGGAAGATGACGCTGTGAAAGTGCTGCACTCAATATGCCAGAAAATTTGGAAAACTCAGCAGTGGCCACAGGACTGGAAAAGGTCAGTTTTCATTCCAATCCCAAAGAAAGGCAATGCCAAAGAATGCTCAAGCTACTGCACAATTGCACTCATCTCACATGCTAGTAAAGTAATGCTCAAAATTCTCCAAGCCAGGCTTCAGCAATACGTGAACTGTGAAATTCCAGATGTTCAAGCTGGTTTTAGAAAAGGCAGAGGAACCAGAGATCAAATTGCCAACATCTGCTGGATCATGGAAAAAGCAAGAGAGTTCCAGAANACATCCTGGTGGGTGTAAAGTGATATCTCACGTGGCATTGATTTACATTTTCCCAATGACTAATGATGTTGAACATCTTTTCATGGGCTTATTGGCCATTTGCAGGTCTTCTTTGGAGAAGCGTCTATCAGATCCTTTGCTCACTTAGTTGACTGTCTTTTCGTTGTTGAGTTGTAGTCCTGACTTTGATCTGTGTGAGGTTTCATCTCCCTTTTCTCCTTCACAGAACCTCCTCACAGTCTGCCCCTCAGCTCTCATGAGCAGGTCTTCTTGCCTTTTATCCCCTAAAGAACACAGATACTAAGCTCTTTTACCATTTCCATCTCCTTTTTTCTAACCCTCTCCAAAGGTGCTAGTTTCTGCTTTGGGTTTTTACTTTGAGAAACATCACCCCCATCCAAATACTTCCTTCTGGGTAGCACGGTCCTGGCTCATTTGTTATTTGGGACTACTTTTAAATGTACCCATTAAACCTTAGGCAATTAGCATAATTTGGAGACTTCCTCCCCATTTAGAATGAGGGAAAGCCACTTGCCTCACTCAGCCATGGATTCATTAGAAACCTCATCAGTGAGGGGCTGTTGATGGGCACTTGCTGTTTGAGGCAAAGTCACAGAAAGAAACAGGACACTAGACACTGGGAAGTAAGTCCCTTTCTGAGTGAGCCCAACAGTGATCATGTTTTCTGACTATGGCAGGTTTTGGAAAAGAAGAAATTAAAACTAGAAGCTTCCATCGCAGTTTAGATCAGGACTAAGCCCCAGAGTCCTGAAATGGCAGGAATGAGCTGCAGCAGTGTTTCGTCCTGGATCCCAGTCACGCTCAGCCCCTGCTTCCTCTGAGGCCTTGAGGGGGAGCCCAGATGAAGGTGAAACTTCCAGACCCAGTGCCTTGACTCTCAGTGATGGGCCTGCAAGAGCTGAGGATCCGCAGCTGGATACCCTGTATGATTCTGGGCTGGCCACTCAACCTCTTGTGCCTCAGTGTCCTCGACTGTGAAAAAAGGGCAGTTTTCGTACCTACCTCATAGGCTAGTATGCGCTGATAACTGCTATATTGATAGCCTTAGTCTTCCTAGAAGAGGGGACCCAATAGCAGAAGTGGAGTGTCTAAAAGTGAAAGAAAGGACAGAAAGAGGGCAGAGGAGGAAGGTGACAGCTGGGAGTGGCGGTTGAGGGAGAGAGGTGGGGCTCACTTTACTCTTGATCAGAACGTAGGCTCTCACAGCAGGAGAGACCTAAACGTCTCCGTGAAGCAGTGGACTGTCCACTGTAGGGGGAAGAGTTCTAGTCTCCGGAGGCCACTTCCCCACCATAGTAACCCTGAGGGGCTCAACAGTCCTATTCCTGGAGACCCAAAGCAGACGCTGCGGTCTCCTTTCCTGTCCCTGGCCTGCAGGTCTTACCAAAACACCGCATTTTGCTGACTCCTAGGGCCAGCACCCAGAAATACAGGTAAATTAGCACCCCAGGCTCCCTGCATCCCAAAAGCCTCTTGATGAAAGTGAAAGAAGAGAGCGAAAAAGTTGACTTAAAGCTCAACATTCAGAAAACTAAGATCATGGCATCCGGTCCCATCACTTCATGGGAAATAGATGGGGAAAGAGTGGAAACAGTGGCAGACTTTATTCTGGGGGGCTCCAAAATCACTGCAGATGGTGACTGCAGCCATGAAATTAATAGACGCTTACTCCTTGGAAGAAAAGTTATGACCAACCTAGATAGCATATTAAAAAGCTTTGCCAACAAAGGTCCTTCTAGTCAAGACTATGGTTTTTCCAGCGGTCATGTATGGATGTGAGCATTGGACCGTGAAGAAAGCTGAGCACCAAAGAATGGATGCTTTGGAACTGTGGTGTTGGAGAAGACTCTTGAGAGTCCCTTGGACTGCAAGGAGAGCCAACCAGTCCATCCTAAAGGAGATCAGTCCTGGGTGTTCTTTGGAAGGACTGATGCTAAAGCCGAGACTCCAGCACTTTGGCCACCTCATGAGAAGAGTTGACTCACTGGAAAAGACTCTGATGCTGGGAGGGATTGGGGGATTGCAGGGGTTGCCTACATTGCAGGTGGATTCATCACCAACTGAGCCATCAGGGAAGCCCCGTAAAAGGCTTCGACATCACCTAGCTAATCAGTCTGCATCCTCCAGCCCAACCTGTAGAGCAGAAATGCTTGAGCACCTCTCCCCATCCCTTCTAGAGAATGCCACACAAATGGAACCACACAGAGAGTGGATCCTGTGAAGACTGGCTCCCGCACTCAGCAATGTGCATTTAAGATTTCTCCACTTCTTTTGTGATCTGCTCACTTACTCTGTTTTCATGTTACTGAATCATATTCCAACCAGTCCGTCCTAAAGGAAATCAGTCCTGGATATTCATTGGAAGGACTGATGCTGAAGCTGAAACTCCAATACTTTGGCCACATAAAGAGAAGAGCCAACTCATTGGAAAAGAAAGACCCTGATGCTGGGAAAGATTGAAGGCGGGAGGAGAAGGGGACGAGAGAGGATGAGATGGCTGGATGGCATCACTGACTCGGTGGACATGAGTTTGAGTAAGCTCTGGGAGTTGGTGATGGACAGGAAGTCCTGGAGTGCTACAGTCAATGGGGTCGCAAAGAGTCAGACACGACTGAGCGACTGAACTGAACTGAACTGGATTACACCCTGTGCTGGAAGTTTCCACCACACTTTCCTCACTGTCCATCTATGAAATGACATCTTGATCATTTCCAGCTGTGGGTGAATTGAAAGTAAAGCTGATACACACATTTGCTTGTAAGTCTTTGCATGTGTGGACAGAGTTTTCAGGTCAGTGGGGCACATATTCAGGAGCTTGACTGCTGGACTGTACTGCTGGCCAATGTTTAGCTTTCTCAGAAACTGCGCAAGTGTGTTTCAAAGTGCATTTTGCATCTCCTCCCTGTCAATGAATGAAATTTCCTCTTTCTCCACATAGTTTCCAGCAACTGGTGGTGGTGTTTTTTTTTTTTTTTTGGTGGAGGGCAGAATTTATTCTGTTTTAACTATTCTAATGGTGTGGAAATAACTCATAATTTTAATTTTTAATTCCCTTTAAAAAAATACATTTACTACCCTTTTAAATGCTTATCTGGCAGCTTATATTATTTTGATGAGCCCATTTAGTTTTTTTTTCTTTTCTTTCTGATTTTTACCTGCGTTGTTTGTGCCGTTGTTGACTTTTAAGAGTTCTTCGCATATTTGGACACAACTCCTTCATCTTGTTTTGTAAATACTTCCTTCTTGGTCTCTCTCATATGGTTTTGTTTCTTCTAATAGTGCAGTTCCTTTTTTTAAGGCACTCTTATTTTCTTTCTTTGATGGGTCTTTCTTTTTTGGGTATATGTAGAAATTGATTGCCAAGCCAGAGGTTATCTAGATTTTTATCCTATGTGATTTTCTAGCATGGTTACAGTTTTGCATTTTACATTTAGGTCCAAGGCTCCATTGTGAGATGGTTTTGGAAGGCATCACTTTTGTCAAAGGCTGAGAGACCAAGTTCCCCTATGTTTTATATCCCCCTATTCATGTCCAACTCTTTCTGACCGCATGGACTGTAGCCCACCAGGCTCCTCTATCCAGGGAATTCTCCAGACAAGAATACTGGAGTGGGTTGCCATGCCCTCCTCCAAGGGATCTTCCTGACCCAGGGATCGAACCCAGGTCTTCCACATGGCAGGTGGATTTTTTACCGTATGAGCCACAAAGGATGAGATGGTTGGATGGCATCACCGGCTCAATGGACATGAATTTGAGTCAACTCCGGGAGTTGGTGATGGACGGGGAGGCCTGCCGTCCATGGGGTCACAAAGAGTGGGACACGACTGAGCAACTGAACTGAACAGACATACAACTTTATAACCAGACCAAAAAACAATGCAATGTAGACTTTAGAAGCGTAAATTATTTCTCCTATTTCCCCAGCCATAAAAAAAGAACGAAATAATCCCATTTGCAGCAACATGGATGGACCTAGAGATTGTCATACTGACTGAAATCAGTCAAAGACAAACATCAGATGATATCACATGGACGTGGAATCTTAAAAAAAGGTACAAAAGAGCTCATTAACTAAACAGAAATGAGTCACAGACACAGGAAGCAAACTTATGGATAAACAGCAGAGGGATAAACTGGGACAATGGAATTGAGAGTGAAAGTGAAAGTCGCTGAGTCATGTCTGACTCTCTGTGACCCCAGGGATCATAGTCTGCCAGGCTCCTCTGTCCATTGGCGTCTCCAGGCAAAAATACTGGAGTGGGCTGCCATGCCCTCCTCCAGGGGATCTTCCCCACCCAGATGCTGTTCCCATTTAAGTCATTATAGAATGTTGAGCAGAGTTCCTTATGCTGTACAGTAAGTCCTGTCCACTAGCTTTTTCATTATAAGTCTCCCATGATATCTCAAGGTCGTATCTGGAAATGTCAGAGTTCTAAAGTGGTTGATGATTTCATAGCAGCATCCTGAAACTGCTGCTCCAGTGCTCACTTGCATCAATAAAATCGTCCCATCACCCTCTCCACGGCCGCTAAACCACAGCAATCCCAGTCGCTGTCACGCGGGCCGACCTGACCCTCTGTGCCTTCGGCCACTCCCTCCTCATCGGGCCTTTCTGGCTCCATCACCAGGAGGACGAAGACAACTGAACAGGTCTACAAGCACAGCAAATCTGGATAAACTTCAAACGTTCTGTTTGGTCCAGATGCCTGCGTTATGTGAAATGGAACGCTAGGTTCTGTTTTGCATGCTCCAACCCAGAGGTTCCTTCAGTCGCTTCTCTACTTCCATTTTCTGTTCCTCTGAGTCCGATGAGTTCTGAGCAGGCCTCGGGGAACAGCCGTGCGTCCTGGTGTGGGTTTCAGCATCTCCAGGCTTTGCGACAGTCTCGACAGAACTCATACATATACATAACAGGTCAAGTCCAACTTCTTTCACTTTCATTTAAGTTGGGACAAGGCCTCTTCCACGGCCTTTCTGTTCAACAAGGGGCTTCCTTCTTGCTCCAGAGTCACAGATGATGCTGGAATCGGTAGTAGCAGATGCTTTTAGTTTGGGGCAAAAGATAAGTGAGTGGTCATAGATTCTGGGCCGTTTGTTGTCATGAACAGAGGTGGAGTGTAGAAAGATAAGAAACAGGGGGTAAGGGTAGTTGCATTTTGGGGCTCAAAGCAATCTTTTTCACAAGATGAAGTTCAAGAGACAACTTCTCTTTACCAACCGATCTTTCATTTTCTAAGACTGGTTTTGCCAGAGAAACGGCAGGAACCGAGCGCTGGGTGGCGAATCCCGGTGATGAGTGAAGTCACATCACATGAGCTAATTCCAGGACAGGTTTGCAATGGGAACAGCAATGCCTGGAAAACAGGTGTTATCTAACGCTTGATATCGAGATCCCCTGGAGGAAGGCATGGCAACCCACTCGTTTCCTTGCCTGGAGAACCCCACGGGCAGAAAAGTTGGTGGGCTAAAGTCCTGTGGGTGAGAAAGAGTTGTACATGACTGAAGCAAGTTAGCACATAGCACAACACTTTATATGGGGTGATATTAAATGTTAATATAATTAAATTTGGGGCTTCCCTGGTGTCTCAGATGGTAAAGAATCTGCCTGCCAAGAAGGAGACCCGAGTTTAATGCCTGGGTCAGGAAGATCCCCTGGAGAAGGGAAAGGCAACCAACTCGAGTATGCTTGCCTGGAGAATCCCATGGACAGAGGAGCCTGGCGGGCTATAGTCCATGGAGGTTGCAAAGAGTCAGACACGACTGTGTGAACTAACAGTTTCAGTTCTCATAACTAAATTTGCTGACAAAGCTCTGAGCCAAAAGCCTGCTTTGAAGATGTCAGTAAACAGCTTTTTGAAAGATGCCACAACCTGCATAGTGCTTTGTGCATTACACGTGATGTTATCGATCGGACGGGGATGCAAACACACGCTGGACACACAGTAGCTCAGTCCAATCCCTGCCATTCCTACTTCCTGAAATACGGGCCGTATCCCGATGTGAGGAAATGACGCCCTGTGTGGATTTGGACCGCGTGGGAGAAGCTGGGGGATATGGTGTAGTGGAGATGCTTCACAGACATTTTCAGGACGGTGCTTTTGCGCCTCTGACACGGGGAATTCCCCCCCAAAACACAAGAGTCTAACATCTGCCACCAGATACTGTCTCACTTGCACCGTCCCATTCCATCTGGCCAGACTGAAAGAGATTCTATCCCGCTTTGATCTGCCCCATTCTCAAGCTCAAGTTCAGCGTGGTCCACAGAGAAACAATCAGAGCCCTTAATGAACGTGTGAACAACCAGACATCGGGAAGGAGGAAGAAAAGTTGTTTCCAATGATGTAAAAAAAAAGATTGTAGGTATGTATCCATACACACACATATATATTAAAAAATCACACTGCACAGCTGGTAAATTTTTTTTTTTTAATTATTCCTCCAGTATGTCAGCTGGGAAATAATCATCGTAGGAAATGTCAGTATCTGCCTTCCTGTGTTCTCAGGAGAGATTTCTCTGCCAGGAAACCAACAGATGTGAAGAAGCATGAGATGACAAGGTTTGGCTTGATGTCCATGAACTCACAAATGAGGATCCTGTGGTCTAAAGAGCAACGTAATTTATTTCCATATTATGGCACGAGTGGCCTTCATTTTCAGCAGGGTAACCTCTATTAGACTCTACGCTGAGACCTTCGTGGGAAAACAATGCCGGCACCTCTTAGCTAAATTACCCTATTGACATATTTTATGCTCACAGGACAAAAACTATCTGCTTGGTGATGAAAACAAAGTACCAGGATACATGAAACTGAGCAGCTTTCACCTGCTGAGAAGGATACTGTTACTGTTGAAAATCACGTGGTGTCGTGAGGCGTCTGGGAATCTTCCACCCTCAAAGATAGTAACCTTCCGTAGGAGCGAGTTTCAGTTATTCATCTAACAAGCAAATAAAGCAGGCACTTAAAACTTCGTGTCCTTGTAATCCTGCCTGTGGTTCTGTGTTTAATGCTTCCTGCCAGCTCCTTTTAATGCGTGTAACCGTTCACTGTCTTAAACAAATGAGATTTTCCTCTAATGTAATTTTGATGACGAGTAAGTGGTATGAATGTAATTTGCCACAGTAAGAATGGAAAGCATAGGTTACGTTATAGAAGTGACATCAACAGAACCTTCTACCAAATGGGGAGGCAGACAGCAACTTGCTAAAAAGCTAACAACAGTTAAGACACAGGAGCAAACGCAGCTACGAAGCCAAAGAGATACAGGCATTCACAACCTTTCCTTGAAGTGGTCAGCCTGTGCGTCTTTCGGAGGAAACCAGGTCTGCTGAAAAACCACCGTTTCAAATAGTACAGTTGTGTCTACCGGACCGCGAAAGCTTTTCCAGTGGCTACGCTGTAAACCGTGCCAAAAAATCAGCCTGGCTTCAAAGGTACCTAAGAACTACGTCATGTGTTTGAAGTTGAAAAAACAATGTGTATATTCATGTCTACAAAGTCGTCATTTAAGGGAAAAGGTTACTTTTTTCATCCTGTTGCCATCCAGGAACTTCAAAATGTTCAAATGCATAGCAAAAAAAAAAAAAAAATCTGATTGCAACTTTATAGACATGAATTGGGACTTTGATGCTACTTTTAGGCAAGTTCTGGCGAATGAAGTATTTCTGTCAAAAACTTGTCTCAAATGAAGGAATGAAGACACCGTTATGAGATATTCAGGCTCTATTTATTTGGAGGTGAAAAATATAGTTCTTGCTCCCAATGAAACATCACCTGACTACGTACGTGTCCNGTTCTGGCGAATGAAGTATTTCTGTCAAAAACTTGTCTCAAATGAAGGAATGAAGACACCGTTATGAGATATTCAGGCTCTATTTATTTGGAGGTGAAAAATATAGTTCTTGCTCCCAATGAAACATCACCTGACTACGTACGTGTCCCTTCCATCTTTCTCAGTGTAATAAACAAGAAGGATACAAAATGAAACAAGCATTGGGAAGCACCCTTCTCTAATATTCATAAAACAGAAGCAAAAGGTATAGGCAGATTAAATTTTGTAAATAACATAACAATAAGGTTTGCCAAATATAATTTTAAGGGGAGGGCGGTAACAAAGTTGATTGCAGGAGGAGAAGGGGGTGACAGAGGATGAGATGGTTGGATGGCATCATGACTTGATAGACGTGAGTCTGAACCAACTCTGGGAGGTACTGAAGGACAGGGAATCCTGGCGTGCTGCAGTCGACGAGGTTGCAAAGAGTCAGACACGACTTAAGAGACTGAAAAAACAACAAGAAAGCTGATTGCCCTTTGCTATCTACATGGAGTCATCCATGTTTAAAATGTAAAGTAGGAACCTGATTCCCTGGCGGATGATCTAGAAACCTGTGTCCCCACGGCCTGGAATCAGCTTCCCCTCTGATATAGAACATGGAAACATGAAAATCAAGAGTCATACTTCCTTTTGGTCACACCCATCAAGCATGTTCCATGAGGGAGAGGATGGGAAGAGCGTGAATATCTTGAAGTCTGCCTCCTAGAGTTTATGATGCTATTTGACAGGCCATCCATCTTAACCTAAAAGGTCTCATTCATTTCAGAAGTGTCTAAATTTACATTCTCCCCTGGGATGGAAAGAACGAAAACTTCTGGATAAAATAAGACACGGCTTTAAGGCTTGTGGGGGGGAAAATGTGCTTTAGGCCCCACCGAGAGTTCAAACTATTCTTGAAATGTGTTTGGTTCAACCAACTCTGAGATACAGTGTGCCGAAATCAAAATTCCCTTCACTCTGAACTCCAGAGAATTTTCAGGAAATTTGAATTCTGTGGCTATTGTTCATTCCTTTGCTCAACACATCAAATGGTTCTTTTTATAAGCTACTTCATGCCCCCAAACTGTTCACATCGGATTTCTTACAGACAGATGGCCACACGCGCCAGGAATCTATCAAATTAGGCACCCACCATTTGTGGTTTGGTTTATATTTTCTACCTGCTTGGAAATTTTGATGTTGGCCCCCATTTTTTTTTCTTTACTCAGTCAGCTTCTCTTCAAAACCCGTTCTATGTACCTAGATGTCTGTTCTGATTATCTGCAAGTTAAATGAAAAATACAAGCAAAATAAAGCATAAGCAGAATACCAAAGTCAATCCAGGAATGCAAATTGCAGTAAAAATACAATGCAAGGAATAAAGAAAGAAACCTTCATCCGGTATCTTTTAGACTGATTGCCAAGAGATGCTGAAGCATCTCCGTGGATGTGTTATTTTCTTGATTTAAGGACCTAGACGGTGAACAATGTATCCACGACATACTTGTATCTATATAATGAGGAATCGTCACTTAAAATCATCAAGTCCTAACACCGCTGAACCCTTTGCTGCTGCTGCTGCTGCTGCTAAGTTGCTTCGGTCGCGTCCGACTCTGTGCGACCCCATAGATGGCAGCCCACCAGGCTCCCCCGTCCCTGGGATTCTCCAGGCAAGAACACTGGAGTGGGTTGCCATTTCCTTCTCCAATGCATGAAAGGGAAAAGTGAAGTCGCTCAGTCATCTCCGACTCTTTGCGACCCCATGGACTGCAGCCCACCAGGCTCCAGACCTCTGTAATTTTTAGCTGCTTTTAAATGATTTGGTTCTTGCCTCAACTGTGAAGAGGCGAGGATTCTCACTGTGACTCAGAAAGGAGGAAATCAGGTAAGAGGAACGTGCCCCCATCCATGGAGAGGAAACTGCAGGGCAAGAGTCCTGAGGGTCACGCTCCCCACTGCCCTTAGCAGAGGAACCTGCATCCAAACCAGGAAACCATGGCTGTGGACTCGCGAACGTGAAGCAGCGTCTTCGCATCACATTATTCTCTACGCGTCAATACATCACTGTCTACATCTGCATAAAGCAGGAGCGCTCACTTGTGAGCACTTGCCACAGGCGATGGGCTGCTACCCCGAGCTTTCATTTCATGGGTTCCGTTTTCACAGCAATCCCACCTGAAGGGACACGCTATCCCCCTTTGGCAAATGACAATACAGCCACAGAGAGCTTCAGACACCGGTCTGAGGTTACACAGCCAAGAAGAGGTGAGCATGGCTTCTCCCAAAGTTTGTGCTCGGAACTGCTGTGCTGGTCTTCGGCAAGAGAGTGGTCTTTTGAGGGCTAAAACAGGTTAAGAAATTGCGAGAGCTGAAGGAAATGTATGGTCCAGGGGTTGACAGTCTGCTTTGCAATGCAGGGGACCCTGGTTCGAACCCTGGTCTGGGAAGATCCCTCCTTAGTTTGCAGAGCAACTAAGCCCGTGCACCACAGCTACCGAAACTTGTGCCCCAGGGCCTGGGAACCGGAACTCCAGAAGCCCATGAAACACTTAGAGCCCGTGTTCCACAACAAGAGAGGCCACCGCCACGGGAAGCCTGCACACCACACACCCCAACCAGAGACAGCCAGCGAAGCAATGAAGATCCAGCAAAAAAGAAAGAAAGGAAGAAAGAAAGAAAACTAATTTAAAAAAGAGAGTTGACTTACGGACCTAGGGAGAAGGAGGAGGAGGGTGAGATGTATGGAGAGAGCAAGATGGAAACTTACGTTATCATATGTAAAATAAGATAGCCAATGCGAATTTGCTGTATGGCTCAGGGAACACCAACAGGGGCTCTGTATCAACCTAGAGGGGTGGGATGGTGCACGGAGATGTGAGGGAGGTTCAAAACAGAGGGGATACACGTATACCTATGGCTGATTCATGGTGAGGTTTCACACACAACAGCAAAATTCTGTAAAGCCATTATCCTTCAACACAAAAAGAAATTAAAAAAAAAAAGAAAAAGTAACTATGTGGACATTTTCATACCTCTTTCAGAGAAGTGATCAACTGTGAATGTTCTGATGTAATTATGTTGACAGGTACAGCTACACGTACACCTGTGTTGGCCCTTCCAGTGAAATGATGTCACATATACCAGAATCCTGCGTAAATTCAAGAGACAGCGTCTAGAATCCTGTTATTCCATGTGACCACAAACATTGAGAATGGTGGTCTTTTCTTAAGGAAGGGATCAAACCTCCAAAGCTGACAAGCAGAGAAGCTCTTTCGGTGAAGAAAACAAAGCAAACGTTAGGGTTTCGCACTCAACTCAAGATGAGAAAAGAGCCTTCGCCTGTAAACATCCATCAGGTGGAAGACACCAAGATCCCACTCCCCTTCCTGGCATGGCATTTGTTTCTTCTCCACCCCGGTAAAGAGAAACTGAACAGGCATCTTGCAATGGTCCACAATTAAGCCCATTTACTTCCAAAGATATCTTGGGACTCATCACCAAATTGCCTGATGCAAATTTAAAAATGAAAGAACACTTTTCTTGCTTCAGAACCAACTAACTGTACATAGCACGCTGGGAAGAAACTTGACATTTTCAACAAAAGTGGTTTGTTTGTTTGTTTGTTTTTCCCCCACTAGAGTCAGTATTTCGTCACTCCTTTCCCCCTTTTTTTACCAGGCAGAGGATTGCAATTCCATCCACTCTTCCATGCCCTCTGCCTTGGGCTCACCCTTTTTTCTTATTTCTCACAGTGGATGTATGCTATTGTGTTAATTTCAGGTATACTACGCAGGGATCTGACATTTGTATACAATGTGAAATGATCCACACAGCAAGTCTAGTCACCATCTGTCCCCATGCAAAGTTGTCATCATATTTCTTACTGTATTCCTTACGCTGTCAATTATGGCTTATACGCTGTCTAATTGGAGCTCTGTCCCCCTAAATCCCCTTCACCCACGTCATCCACCTCTTCCTCCCCTCTGACAGCCGCTCATTTGTTCTCTGTACCTGTGACTGTTCCCATTTTGTTGTTTCGCTTTTCAGATTTCACATACGGAGATCCAACCAGTACATCCCAAAGCAGATCAGTCCTGGGTGTTTATTGGTAGGACTGATGTTGAAGCTGAAACTCCAATACTTTGGCCACCTGATGTGGAGAGCTGACTCACTGGAAAAGACCCTGATGCTGGGAAAGATTGAGGGCAGGAAGAGAAGGGGGTGACAGAGGATGAGATGGTTGGATGGCATCCCCAACTCAATGGACATGGGTTTGAGTGGACTCTGGGTATTGGTGATGGACAGGGAGGCCTGGTGTGCTGTGATTCATAGGGTCGCAAAGAGTCGGACATGACTGAGCAACTGAACTGAACTGAGCTATAAGTGAGATTAGGCAGCATTTGTCTTTCTCTAACATTTCACTTAGCATCAGGCCCTTAGATCCATCCATGTTGCCACAAAAACCAAGATTTCACAGCGTTGCAGTCTACAAAATTAACACACAGGAACGTGTTTTCCCCTACACTAAAAATGAACTATTAATATCAGAAGGAGAAATTTTAAGAGGGGCTCATTTATAAGTATATCAAAAGAACAAAATATACCTAGGAATAAATCTAACCAAGGACGTAAAATACCTGTCCTCGTAAAATTGTTAAGACACTGCTAAAAGAAACTGAATATCACCCAAATAAATGGAAAGATATACCATGCTCATGAACAGAAAGCATTAATATAGTTAAAATGAGGTTACTGTCCTAGGCAAGCTACAGATTTAATGCAATCCCTATCAAAATACCAATGGTACATCCCACAGAGCAAAGACAAATACTCTTTAAATTATATGGAAACACAAATATCCCCCAAGCAGCCGAAACAAACTCAAGAAAAAAACAAAATTGGAGGTATAGGCCTCAATTTGAAACTATACTACAAAACTACAGTCATCAAAACAGAATGGTAGTAGCAGAAAAACAGACGCCTCGATCAATGGCACAGAACAGGCAGTCGAAAAATAAACTCATGCTGATATGATCAAGTATTCTTGCTTGGAGAATCCCATGGACAGAGGATCCTGGTGGGCTACAGTCCATGGGATGGCAAAGAGTCAGACACGACAGACCCACCAACACTTTCACTTTCAGTATATGATCAATTAATCTGCAACAGAGGAGGCAAGAATATACAACAGGGAAAAGACAGCATTTTCAATAAATGGTGTTGGGAAAACTGGACAGAGAATCAAACTGGACTTCTCACCCCACATGCAAAAAAATCAGCTCAAGATGGATTAAAAGGCTTAACCTGAAACCGTAAAACTACTAGAAGAAAATAGGCAGTATGCAGTATGTTTCTGGGGATACATCTCCTCGGGCAAGGGAAGCAAAAGCAAAAATAAGTGAAACTATATCACATTAAAACGTTTTTGCACGGTGACGGAAACCACCAAGAAAAGGATAAAGAGAAAGGCAGCCTACAGAATGGGAGAGGATATTTGCCAATGATGCATCCAGTAAGGGTTTAACATCCAAATACATAAGATCTCATACAATTTGACTGTAGCCTACCAGGCTCCTCAGTCCATGGAATTTTCCAGGCAAGAATACTGGAGTGGGTTGCCATTTCCTTCTCCAGGGAATCTTCCCAACCCAGGGATCAAACCCTGGTCTTCCGCACTGCAGGTAGACACTTTAACCATCTGAGCCAAAAGGGAAGCGCATCCAATAAGGATGTTATATTTAATGTCCAAATATACAAGATCTCATACAATTTGATATTTTTAAAAAAGATTTTAAAAAAATGGGCAGAGGGACTTCCCAGGTGGCACAGTGGATAAGAATCTGCCTGCCAGTGCAGAGGACACAGGTTTGATCCTTGATCCAGGAAGATCCCGCATGCCACAACTACCAAGCCTGCCCGCTGAAACCGCGGAGGCTGTGTCCCACAACCAGAGCATCCTGAACACCTAAAGCCTGCGCTGTGCTGGAGGAGAAGCCGCTTAGTGAGAAGCCCCTGAACCAACAGGAAGACCAGCTCCCCACTCGCCACAGCTAGAGAAAGCCCGTGGAAAGCAGTGAAGGCCCAGCAGGGCCGACGATAAATGCATCAGTTAAAACGGACAGAGGGCTTGAACGGAGATTTTCCCGAATTAGAAAAAAATGGATTGACAGCAGACACGCGGAAAGATGCTCAGCATCTCTACTCGTCAGGGAAGTACAGAGAAGGCCACGATGAGATATCCCCACACAGCTGTGAGAAGGACTACTGTCAACAGCCAGAAATCAGTACTGGCGAGGACGTGGAGAAAAGGGGACGCTATGCATTCCAATACTCGGACCAGCTGATGCGAAGAACCGACTCTTTGGAGACCCTGATCCCTGGAAAGATTGAAGGTGGGAGGAGAAGGGGACGACAGAGGGTGAGATGGTTGGATAGCATCATGGACTCCATGGACATGAGTCTGGGTGAACTCCAGGAGTTGGTGATGGACAGGGAGGCCTGGCGTGCTGCAGCCCATGGGGTCGCAAAGAGTCGGACACGACTGAGCGGCTGAACTGCACTGTAAGTTTTAGAAGCCCTAGGAACCGCAGCCCCTACCCAACCTCGGACACAGATACGAGGAATTTGCAGTATTGGAAGATCACTGACCGCTTGGTGACTCAAATATGGCTCACAGCTTCAGTGGCATAGAATCCCCACCGAATTCTTGGCTTTGAAAGAGCATCTTTTAGGAGGGAAATTACACGAGAAGAAACTTTGGAATCCGCTGCTGGGTCTTGTAGGAACTTCCTCCGTCTGACATCTGAGCTTGACTTGCATCACCTAGGGATGACCTAGTCCCCATTTCACGCAGTTGCTCGGAAGTGCTGTGCAAATCACATGGTGTTTTAACAAATTGCTAGTGACACTTTTACTTGAGAACTGATGGTTCTGATATAACAAAGAGTGCTGGGAGGCTACAAGTAAACCCCACTGAGGGGGGAAAAAAAACCAAGATGTTTTCTCTGAAGCTCTTATTATCTACTTGTTTGCGGTTTGCTCATTAGGTGGCTTTGTAAAATAAATCATGAGCATTCCAAGAAATAATCCCAATACCACGGGACCTTCTTATAAGGAATAATATTCTATGTCCCGAGGCTTTAAAATATAATCCTTTAATTTTTTCCTTGTGTACTTTTCATAATTTCATGAGAGTTTTATTATTATTATTATATTTTGCCCCCTGATGAGTGCTCTCTATTCTGAGAAAAGTAACCAAGGGCAACTTTGGCCTCTCTGTGAAGTCATCGCGATGGCCTTTAATCCTCACTGCACCAGAAATAACAGAAATGACATATAATTGAACATGACTACTCCAGGGAGAAGCTCTATTTTAAGGATAAACAAAGAGATTAACTCCTGATGTCCAGAGTACATTCCTGATCGTGTTTCTTAAATGCCTGGTATTCAGCCTCAGGACAAAATTTTTTTTTCTTTGAGGGGGTAGCATTCTGGGGGCAGAGGGGGGGGAATAAAACCA
>SJYV01028207.1:19334-30187 GCA_006410875.1 Neotragus pygmaeus
AATAAAACCAGCAGCATCATGCATTGCAACCATCAGTGCTGAAAGATGACAACGTGGGGCTGAAGATAGGGGGAAGCTGTCATCAGCCCAGCCAAGCTCCTCCCTGCCCCCCCCCAGATGTGAAGGATGGTCACAGGTATCACTTGGGGCTCTCCATCTAGCAGCTCAGGAAGTCAGCTGAGGGCAGCTTCGTCATGGCTCATGTGGGCAAGCTGAGCGCTGGCTGAGACCCCCGGGGGCTCAGCCTGGGGAGGGGGTACACCTGGAGACGTCTCCTTCTTTTCTACACGGGTCTCCTCACAAGCCCCGGGCCTCTGCACAACATGGCAGGTGGCTTCCCAATCCATAAGTCCTGAGAGGTCATCCCAGCGAACCAGAAGAAAACGTCAAATCGCTTAGTTGTGTCCGACTCTTTGCGACACCAGGGACTGTAACCTATCAGGCTCTTCTCACCATGAGATTTTCCAGGCAAGAATGCTGGAGTGGGTTGTCATTTCCTTCTCCAAGGGATCTTCCCAACCCAGGGATCTAACCCCTGCCTCCTACACTGGCAGGCAGATTCTCGACCACCGAGACGCCAGGAAAGGGCTTATACATATAGATGCTAAATACACACACAGACATATACATACACGCAAATGTACATAAATATATATGCATATGTATGTATACTTTGGCCACCTGATGTGCAGAGATGACTCACTGGAAAAGACCCTGATGCTAGCAAAGACTGAAGGCAAAAGGTGAAGGAGGTGGCAGAGGATGAGATGGTTGGATGGCATCATCGACTCAATAGACACGAGTTTGAGTAAACTCTGGGAGATGGTAGAGGACAGGGAAGCCTGGCTTGCTGCAGTCCATGGAGTCACAAAGACTCGTCCCTGAGAGTCTCCAGGCAAGAACGCTGGCGTGGGTTGCCATTTCCTTCCCCAATGCATGAAAGTGAAAACTGAAAGTGAAGTCTCTCAGTCGTGTCCGACTCTTAGCGACCCCATGGACTGCAGCCTACCAGGCTCCTCGGTCCGTGGGATTTTCCAGGCAAGAGTACTGGAGTGGGGTGCCATTGCCTTCTCTGATATGTATGTATACATATACATAAGATNAGCAGCAAAGAGTGCAACTATATCCATTAGCAGATAATTGGATTAAAGCTTTTACTGAGTAAAGCCCTGCCCAGCACAGAAAGATACATTTTTCCCCCACTGTCAGTTCCTCTCATCAGGAAACTTACACAAGCCTCTTAGCCTCCTCCATCTGAGGGTAGACAGAAAAAGCAAAAAGAACCAAAATCCCCACAGCTAGAACAAAAACTACATTACAGAAAATTAATCAGGATGGAAATGCAGAAAATTATGTCCCAGATGAATGGACAAGATAAAACCCCAGGAAAACAACTAAATGAAGTGGAGATAGGCAACCTTCCAGAAAAAGAATTCAAAATAATGATAGTGAAGATGATCCAGGATCTTCAGGAAAACAATAGAGAAGATGCAAACAATGTTTACCAAAGACCTACAAGAACTAAAGAACAGAGATGAACAATACATTGCTGCTGCTGCTAAGTAGCTTCAGTAGTGTCCAACTCTGTACGACCCCATAGATGGCAGCCCATCAAGTTCTGCCATCCCTGGGATTCTTCAGGCAAGAACACTGGAGTGGGTTGCTGTTTCCTTCTCCAATGTATGAAAGTGAAAAGTGAAAGTGAAAGTGAAGCCACCCAGTTGTGTCTCACTCTTAGCGACCCCGTTGACTGCAGCCTAGCAGGTTCATCTGTCCATGGGATTTTCCAGGCAAGAGTACTGGAGTGGGTTGTCATTGCCTTCTCCAGAACAATACACTAGAAGGAATCAATAGCTAAATAACTGAGGCAGAAGAATGGATAAATGACCTAGAGGACAAAATGGTGGAAATCACTCCTTAAGAATATAGAAAAAAGAATGAAAGAAATGAAGACAGCCTAAGAGACCTCTAGGACAACATTTATCACAACATTCACACTGTAGGAGTCCCAGTAGAAGAGAGAGAAAGGACCTGAGAAAATATTTGAAGAGGTACTAGCAAAAAACTTCCCTAACATGGGAAAAGAAATATTCAGTCAAGTCCAGGAAGCACAGAAAGTCTCAGGCAGGATAAGCCTAAGGAGGAAAACACCAAGATACATAGTAATCAAACTGTCAAAAATTAAAGACAAAGATAAAATATTAAAAGCAACAAGGGAAAAATTGCAAATAACATACAAGGGAACTCCCATCAGGTTACCAGATTATTTCTCAACCGAAATTCTACAAGCCAAAAGGAAATGACATGATGTATTTAAAGTGATAAAAGGAAGAAACTACAACCAAAAATACTCTACTCAGTCAGACTCTCCATCAGATTTGATGGAGAAATCAAATCCTTTCAGACAAGTAAATTTAAGTGAATTCAGCATCACCAAACCAGCTTTACAACAAATACTTAAGGAACTTCCCTAGGCAGAAAACAAGAGAAGGGAAAGACCTACAGACCCAAAACAATTAAGAAAATGATAATAGGGACACTATATAGATGACTATCTTAAATGTAAATGGATTAAATGCACCAACCAAAAGACATAGACTGGTTGGGCTGATGAAAACATGTGAATGTATGCATTTCCACTATCACATTACTCTGCTTTATTACCTCCCCCCCACCCCCGCTGACTGCATGCACTTATTTTATATTTTTAGGTTAATCATATAGGTTAATTATGGCTTGATGGCTTCCAATTGTAATTATCTTTTATTTTTGGTCAACTATTGATTGTAAAAACTGATAAACATCTTTTACTATTGTGATTATGTAATTATTACTCATACAGTACCATTGTATCATGATTAATCAACAGAAAAAATAATAGAATTCTGTATCACTAAGTGAGTGAAGTGAAAGTTGCTCAGTTGCATCCGACTGTTTGTGACCTCATGGACTATAGAGTTCATGGAATTCTCTAGGCCAGAATACTGGAGTGGGTAGACTTTCCCTTCTCCAGTGGATCTTCCCAACCCAGGAGTCAAACTGGAATCTCCCGCATTGCCAGTGGATTCTTTACCAGCTAAGCCACCAGGGAAGCCCAAGAATGCTGGAGTGGGTAGCCTTTCCCTTCTCCAGGGGATCTTCCCTACCCAGGAATCGAACCGGGGTCTCCTGCATTGCAGGCGGATTCTTTACCAACCAGCTATCAGGGAAGCCCTATATCACCAAAACTACCATTTAATTAAAAACAAACAAACAACAACAACAACAACAACAAAAGTAATCACTTTTAAATCCAGATGCACATCAGAATTTCTTGAAATTTTTTGAAAAATACAAATGCTCATCATAGTAACTTTTCACATTTCATTTAGTTTCTGTTTTCTAATTTCTCCACCTCTTTTTTTTTTTAATGTTCTTTCTCAAACCTTTANTCTCTAGTATCTTTTTTTTCTTCTTCTTCCTCTCAGGCACAAATGTCTGCCTTGTAAGGCTGTCAGGGAGCATCATACACAGAAAGAAGTGACTCTGTTCAGAGAGCATAGTATCAGAGATTGAAGACCTGAGACCCAAGGTCTCCAAGAGATAAAGTGGGAAAAGTGGTCAATAATCCAGACAGTGCCTCTGCTGTCTTATTCCTCAAAGTCCTCTATAAATGCACCCTTTGGATGTCTGGCTTGTCCAGCCAAAAGCCTGAAAGCCTAAATCCAGACCCTCCGTGACCTGTGTCTACCTGATTCTCAGGACCCCAAACGCAGGTTGGATGCTCCCAGGTTTAGCTAGTACCCCTGAGGATTAGCAAACAGGCATGCCCAGTGGACTGGAGAGTGTCTGAGTGGCTCAGACGTGGAGGTGGACGTTATGGGGCGAGCAGTCAGAGACGAGAGATCAGGATGATCCCTCGAGGGACCAATGGAAGAGACCCCAGGACATGCCCTGCTGGGGCTGGGGCCGGCTGGAAGCACCCCCCACCACGTCTGGGACTCCAGTAGCCAACTACCTTCCTAACAAGCTTCAGCATTGGCAGGGACCTTGACAAACACATCATCTCACTGGAGTCTCTTCACGTGTCTGCAAGGTCAGCAAAGGCAGAACTGCTTTCCTGAGATGAGATGCAAACACCCCACCGTGACTACCCACGGCTTCCCTTGTCCTTGAACCCTCTGTTTACCTCTCTCTCTGCACCGCTAGGTGGTCAACATGTGACATCAGCCAAATTCTGCTGACCCCTGTTTTTGTTCCTTTGTCCAATACAGAAAAGATGCTATAAGCTGTGGCCGCCGCTGCTGCTGCTAAGTCACTTCAGTTGTGTCTGACTCTGTGCGGCCCCACAGATGGCAGCCCACCAGGCTCCCCTGTCCCTGGGATTCTCCAGGCAAGAACACTGGAGTGGGTTGCCATTTCCTTCTCCAATGCATGAAAGTGAAAAGTGAAAGGGAAGTCACTGAGTCTTGTCTGACTCTTAGAGACCCCATGGACTGCAGCCTACCAGGCTCCTCTGTCCATGGGATTTTCCAGCAAGAGTGCTGGAGTGGGGTGCCATTGCCTTCTCCAGATGCTATAAGCTGACTTATCAAAAGAAGGAACAGGGGCAGGGGGGAACTTCCCTGGAGGTCCAGTGGTTGGGACTCCACCTTCCAATGTAGCCCGTGCGGGTTCAGTCTCTGGTCAGAGAGCTATGATCCCACACGCTGCAGAGAAACTGAGCCCGCGTGATGCAATTACTGAGCCTGAGACGCCTGTGCCCTGCAATGAACCATCGCACATGCTGCAAGGAAGGTCCTGAGTGCCGCAACTAAGGGCCAACACAGCCAGAGAAATATTCGAAGTGAAGTGAAAGTGAAAGTTGCAGAGTTCCGTCCTCCTCTTTGTGACCCCATGGACAATACAGTCCATGGAATTCTCCAGGCCAGAACACTGGAGTGGGTAGCCTTTCCCTTCTCCGGGGGATCTTCCCGACCCAGGAATCGAACCCAGGTCTCCCACATTGCAGGTGGATTCTTTCCCAGCTGAGCCACCGGGGAAGCCCAANGACAATACAGTCCATGGAATTCTCCAGGCCAGAATACTGGAGTGGGTAGCCTTTCCCTTCTCCGGGGGATCTTCCCGACCCAGGAATCGAACCCAGGTCTCCCACATTGCAGGTGGATTCTTTCCCAGCTGAGCCACCGGGGAAGCCCAAGAAGACTGGAGTGGGTAGCCTTTCCTTTCTCCAGTGCATCTTCCCAACGCAGGGATTGAACCAGTGTCTCATGCACTGTAAGCGGATTCTTTACCAGCTGAGCTATCATGGAAGTGCTGCTGCTAAGTCACTTCAGTCGTGTCCGACTCTGTGCAACCCCACGGATGGCAGCCCACCAGGCTCCCCCGTCCCTGGGATTCTCCAGGCAAGAACACTGGAGTGGGTTGCCACTCCCTTCTCCAATGCATGAAAGTGAAAAGTGAAAGTGAAGTCGCTCAGTTGTGTCTGACTCTCCGCGACCCCATGGACTGTAGCGCACCAGGCTTCTCTGCCCATGGGATGTTCCAGGCAAGAGTACTGGAGTGGGGTGCCATTGCCTTCTAGATAAACACATAATGAAAAACTAAGTGAAACAAGAAATAAGGAATGGGGCCAGACAGCAAACCGGTTACACAAAGCAGCAAAGCTGAGTCTCAAATTTCTAACCACGCTTTTTTTTTTTTTTTTTAATTAACTGGAGGATAATGGCTTCAGAATGTTGCCTTGGTTCCTGCTGTAGGACAGCGTGAATCAGCCAGATGTGTACACATGNGAATAGCAAGAGTGACCCATCACTGCAACTAGTGAGCTGTGCAAAGTGTCAGGGGAGCACGGGATAAGGAACAACTTCCTCCTTCAGGGCATATATATGGCCTCCCAGGGGCTTCCCAGGTGATGCTAGGGGTAAAGAGCCTGACGGCCAACGCAGGAGACGTAAGAGACACAAGTTCGATCCCTGGGTCAGAAAGCAAGCATGGCAACCCAATCCAGTATTCTTGCCTGGAGAATCCCATAGATCGAGGAGCCTGGCAGGCTACACAGTCCATAGGACTGCAAAGAGTCGGACACAACTGAGCGACTTAGCATGCAGGCATGCACATGACCTCCCAGAGCAGGTTACTCAGTCAAAGTCTTACAAAAGCAGTGTGTGAAATTAACATGTTGAGGAGGAAGTTTCGGCTCTGAGGACATCACCAGTGGAGATGGAGGCCCTGACCACGTGCTGTGCTGGCTGCCTGGAGAGCTGTTCTGTGTAATAGGCACACAGGGCACAGGGTCAGAAACGGTACGTGAAGACTCCAGAAAGAACGGACGCTAGTCAGATTACAAGGGCTCTGGTGCACTACCGTCAGACATTGGGTAAAACTCTGTGCAGCCCAAAGAGATCTGCTAAAATACATCCTGGGCAAATACGGTTTGTTACAGTGGATTTCTACCTTCCAAAATCCAAATTCCATTCTGATATGCTTCTGTGTTGTATCGTACTTGCCAGGGTTTCGTCTCTGTCGTGCTGATTTACCTTTTTCCGTTTACCAGCTCAGTGGTCATGCCTCTGCGGTGAAGCTGCTGCCTGGTGTGGATATCTCTTTGCCTCTGAATGTCACAGTCTGAGGAAAAGCATTCGTTTCTGACCTTTATTATGTCAAGTGTGACAGCTGAAACTTGGATAAGCTTTGAAGAGTCAGCTAAGTTCATAGGCTGCTTTTTAGAACCAAGAGAACTGGAAGTGGATGAGTATGTCTGCTTGGCCAAGTCTTGACTTGTCAGATTTTCCCCCATTAGATGTGTTCCTCTCTTCCACCTGCTTTTGGGCTTTCCTGGGGGCTCAGATGGTAAAGAATCTGCCTGCAATTCAGGAGACCTGGGTTTGATCCCTGGGTGGGGAAGATCCCCCGGAGACAGAAATGGCTACCCACTCCAGTACTCTTGCCTGGAGAATTCCCACGGACAGAGGAGCCTGGTGGGCCACAGACCATGGGGTCACACATAGCTGGCATGACTCAGCAACTAACACATTCACTTTCACTTGCTCTCAGAGTCTGATGCCCACCCTGGCTGCCCTAGCCTTCTATTCTAGGGGACCCCTTTTTTTGCCTCTGGGGGAAGCAGTTCAGGAATAGCATTTCTGTCTGTCTTTGTGACAGACAAACACATGGGATAAGGTGCAGCAACAGGCGCTGAGTTCAGACCCCCGGCTGGACTGTGCCTCGACATGAAGGGCCCTTCTGCCTTGAGAAAAGACGCCTCCCTAGTTTCCCGCCATCTTTTCCCAAACGATAGCTGGCTTGCCGGAGGTACAGCTAGTTGACCAGTTTTCCCCAGTTGGGAAAATTCTTTGCACGACAGATCTCTCTTAAAGGAGGAAAATGAATAGAATTCTGATTTTCCCTCGCTGCACGTCCTGGAATCTAAGCCATCATGGCCTGAGACTCCTCCTTGATGTGGTCGTTTGTGTCTTTTGCCTGTTTCCTCTCGAGCCCGTGGGACCTGCCAAGTCTGGTGACTGAGACAAACGCCCAGGCTCCCGCGGGGCCAGAGGAAACAAGGGTCCTGGGAGGCAGCAGCACTCTTAATGTGTCCCTTCCTGTCTCCCCAGAGCCTGCCCTGCACTTTGGAAATGCTGAATATCACGTTGATGAGAGTGCTGGCTCCGTGGAGGTTTGCGCCCGGAGGACAGGCACGGACCTTTCCCAAGCGTCCTCTGTCCCCGTGCGCTCCAAGAGAACCGAGCCGGCCTCAGCGGAAGAGGGGCAGCCCCTTTTTAACATGTCTCACCATCCTGACACTCGTATAGGGTGAGGTCTAGTCTGTTCAAGTGTAGCTTGCCAAGTCTTTGTGGAGAGGCTCTGATTTAAATTTTCTCCTCCCTGGCCGTATAAAATGACTTCTGCTGTTTACGGAAGAAACGGAATATTCGAGTAGGGGCCTTCTGACTTGTTGATTCGTTCATTAACTACTTAGGAAAGTGAAGTCGCTCAGTTGTGTCCGACTCTTTGTGACTCCATGGACTGTAGCCTACCAGGCTCCTCCGTCTATGGGATTTTCCAGGCAAGCGTACTAGAGCGGGTTGCCATTTCCTTCTCCAGGANAGGCAAGACCACTGGAGTGGGTTGCCATTTCCTTCTCCAATGCATGAAAGTGAAAAGTGAAAGGGAAGTGGCCCTATGCCTTGCAAATAACCTTCATATTTCCAACAGCTTTCAACATTGTTACAATAAATTCCAGAGCATCGGTGTGTGAGGCCCTTTCCTAATGCCTCATTGTGTAGCCAGTGAACTATTCACAAAAAACTCCATCTCTGCATCCCCTTTGAAGCTGTGGACGGAATGTTCCTTCACCCTGAAAGCCCTCCTCCTGATTCTGTCCCTCCACTGCTTTCTCCCGCCTAGCTGACTCCTCCAAAACTCAGCTCATTAGGACACTTCCCAGAGAAAGGCTTCAGTCTACTGCGAACCACCCACAGAGGCCGTCTGCTTACTGAGCCGGCTGCAGCCCCGGGCTCTAAGACCCAGGACCACGTGCTNTGCTTTCTCCCGCCTAGCTGACTCCTCCAAAACTCAGCTCATTAGGACACTTCCCAGAGAAAGGCTTCAGTCTACTGCGAACCACCCACAGAGGCCGTCTGCTTACTGAGCCGGCTGCAGCCCCGGGCTCTAAGACCCAGGACCACGTGCTGGTCACCTGATTACCGTTTGTTGTTGTTTAATTGCTCAGTCGTGTCAGACTCTTTCTGACCCCATGGACTGTAGCCCGCCAGGCTCCTCTGTCCGTGGGATTCTCCAGGCGAGAATGCTGGAGTGGGTTGCCATTTCCTTCTCCAGAGGGATCTTCCCAAGTGAGGGATCGAACCCACGTCCTCCATGTCACCTCTCTTGCAGGTGGGTTCTCTACCTCTGAGTCGCCAGAGAAGCCCCAAGGGACNGTGGGATTCTCCAGGCGAGAATGCTGGAGTGGGTTGCCATTTCCTTCTCCAGAGGGATCTTCCCAAGTGAGGGATCGAACCCACGTCCTCCATGTCACCTGTCTTGCAGGTGGGTTCTCTACCTCTGAGTCGGCAGAGAAGCCCCAAGGGACTGGCAATCAGCGTCATTAAAAAAGCAAAAAGTCGTCAAATCAGGTCTGCCAAGAAAGCTTCTGTTCCTGGTAGCAATGTCCCTTTCTACAAGAATCACACAGTACTACTAGATCCAAGCGCATTCTTATGCACCTAACTAGTTTCGCATCCTTTGGAATGGCTTTACAAATGGCCAGGGCTTGACAGAAAAAGAACCGAGTGAACACACAGCTGCTGCAGGCAGGTCTCGGGACGTGGCCCCAGGAACAGGGGCACTCCACTCGGGTGCCTCTGGGCACAGATTCATGGTGCCAAGCTGGCATGACATTAGACACCAGGGCTAGAGGGGGACTTAGCACAGGTATTTCTTGCTACGGTGAGGCTTCAGAGCAGGTAGGTCTGGACTCACGCGGGGCCCTTTCCTGGAAAAGCAGAGTGGTCCAGTCCCAACTAGAGTGGTGCCTTGTCAACCAAACCCAAAGCTTCAGAAGGTGAAGGAAAAAACCAGCCTTCCTGGAAGCCAGGATTTTCTCATCCTCACCACTACGGACAACTGGGGTCTAGATCATTCACTGCAGCCAGGTCGGAACTGTAGGAGGGACGTTTAACAGCATCGCTGACCACTACCCACTGGAAGCCAGAGGGACCCCCTCCCCTGTCAAGAAAAAAATGTCTCCATACACAGCCCCCAGGGAGGGGTGCTAAATGACTGTCAACTGAGAACCTTGGTTTTATACAGAGTCAGTTCTATTCTCAGTACCCATTTACAATCAGATGATCAGCACATACAAGATNCTGTCAAGAAAAAAATGTCTCCATACACAGCCCCCAGGGAGGGGTGCTAAATGACTGTCAACTGAGAACCTTGGTTTTATACAGAGTCAGTTCTATTCTCAGTACCCATTTACAATCAGATGATCAGCACATACAAGATCAGTCCAGCTAATAAACGGGAGGATTCGAGATACACTGTCGTGACTCTGGGGCCTCCCTGGTGGCTGGGCGGTAAAGAACCCACCTGCCAATGCAAGAGACGTGGAGCCAGGAAGATCCATCCCCTGGAGGAGGGCGGGGCAACCCACTCCAGCATTCTTGCCTGGAGAATCCCACGGACAGAGGAGCCTGGCGGGCTACAGTTCACGGGGGTTGCAAAGACTTGGAAACATCTGAGTGACTAAACGCACACACGTCACAAGCTGTGAGTCCGAAAGACAAAGACTTCCCACCATCCACCACGGCTCAAGGTGCCTTTTAAACTGTGCACATAACTTTGCAGAAACAAGAGTTGGGACAATGAGCCTAATGATCATCTGTTTTCTTAATAGGCTCCTGTTTTAAAGGGGTAACAGCTGTATGGATCACAGAGGGAGAAAGTGCTTTAATTGACAATGCATAGACCACTCAAAATAAACATTTCTCAGGAGAATCCCTCAGGGATGCTATTTGAATTTTAAGATAGACAAACTAACTGCTTTACAGAATAGCGTTCTGCGTTCCTTATAAAGAGGATTATTGCTCTGAATCACATAATCAGCTGTTGACTAGGCAGCCTGGATTCAGGTTTCTCTAGTCTGTTTCAGTGAGTGGCCTGAACCGTGATAAAGAAGGATAGCTATGAGATGAGTCTTGGTGCTTGGAACATCAGATCATATTTTCCTGCCCTTCAGTGTCCAACTATGAAAATCTTTACATTTCCTTTGCTTGCTTGAGGAAAGACACTCAATCATTTTTAACTATTCCTATGAACATTTCTTCAGAGAAGGCATTGGCAACCCACTCCAGTACTCTTGCCTGGAAAAT
>SJYV01028213.1:0-10365 GCA_006410875.1 Neotragus pygmaeus
TTTTTTCTATTCTTTCTCCTCTTCCTCTCTCTCTATCTTTCTCTCTCCCATTTTGTTTCTCCCTCTTGTCTCTTTCCCTTCCTTTGCTCACCTCTCTTCCTTCTTTCCTTTCCCTCTTTCTCTTCTCCTTCCTTCCCATCTCTCTTGTCTCTCTCTCCCCTCCAATTTCTCTCTCTCTTCCTTCCCTTCTTTTCCTTTCTTACCTCTCCCTGTTTCTCTCTCCTCGTTCGCCTCCCTCTCTGTCCCTTCATCACTCCCCCGCCCCTCTCTATTTTTCCCTTCCTCTTCCCTTTGTTTCCACTCTCTTCTTGCTCTCTCCTCCTTTCTCCAGATCCTTCCTTCCCACATCTTTCTCTTCGGTCTGTTCTCTCTGGCTCACTCTTTATTCTCTCTCTCTCCTGTCTTCCCCCTTCCTTTCTTCCTCTCTCTTCCCCTTTTCAATCCTCTCTCCTTCCTTCCCTTTTTGCCTTTTCTCCCCTTTCTCCCTGTTGCTCTCTTCCTTCCTCTTTCTCTCTTGCCCTTCCTACCTTCCTTTCTCTCTCTCTCCCTCAATCTTTCTCCCTTCTTCTCTCTGTTCCTTCACGTGCAGCTTCTTCTTAATATTAATCTGCAAACATAGGAGGAAAAGGCATATGGGAGAGGGAGTCTGCTCATAGCACAGCACCGTCACCAAAAGGGCTCTGAAACATGGGTTTTACCTTTTTTCATCTTCTTCAGAAGAGTGTCGTGGTGTTGCAGCCAAGGTGGAGCTGCTCAGCTGTACAGACTTTGATCTGTTTTCATTCAATATTGTCAAACACCATTAATATGGATTATTAATATGGATTAGCAGATACTATCATAATCAGTAAAATTTTAAATGTAAATGATATAAAAACTAGACTGATCAACAGTAAAACTGGGAACTATCAGAATGAGTATTTTTTAACATAGTAAGGCAGTATATAGCATTAAAAGAAAAAAGATTTCACTCAGTACCAGTAAATCAACACACGTGCAACAGTGGCTTAAAATGGGAAGACATCATGCGTCTTCCTGCCTGTGATTATTGACGTTTTAAAAGCCTGTACGTGTGACTCCCTGAGGTCCAATGGTTAACACTCCACATTTCCAGTGCATGCTGTGCAGGTTCAATTCCTGGTCTGCGAACTAGCGTTCTGCATGCCACGAACTGTGGCCAAATGACTAAGTCTGAATATAGGTATTTGTTGGTATTGGTTCCAGTTCTTGATGATACTGAGGACATAATTTCTGGAGTTTCCCTGTCCTTTGATATTTTTTCACCTGTGGTTACAGAGACCACATGATGTGTGCTATTACCACAGACTGAATGTAGAAACAGATATGAATTACGAGAATCAGTAAAATACAAAATCATGGCGTTTTTATATTTAGATTTTTTTGCTTTGGAAAAACATTTTAATACATTATTTCTGTTCATAGTTAATGACTGTATTGTTACTTTAAAATATGTTAAAAATAATAATTTAAGGCGTTTCAGATTTAAATTCCAAAATAGTAAATATTTAAGCCACAAAAGGAAAAGGCTTCTGGGGGAATCCTCAAGAATTACTAAAAGTAGTTGAGGATTTCTGAGACCAACCATCTTTAGGAAAACCTGCTTTATAAAAATAAGGCTATTGATTCATTGTTTATCATACATGATCATCTCAGTTTATCATTTGGCTATTATATATTGTGCTTTTAGTTAAAGGAATTTTAAAAATTTTATGGAGTTGTCAGTTTAGCCCCTATATATCTTGTGGGTTTTTTTTTTTTTTGGTTAAACATATCTCACATTTCTGTTTTTTAGTGCTTAGACATATTATGTTCCATAGTATATAGATTTAACTTTTGTCCACAAAGCCAGCTGTCTCAACATCATATATTGAATGTCATCTTCTTATACTCTTTTCATTTGATAAATTCCAATGAATGATCAGGATTGTAAATAACCTCTGATTTTCCCTCTAGCATTTGGATATTTCTGTGCTAGAACCAGACAGACAGCTCTCATGACCACAGCTGTAAAATATGATTTTGACACTTTTTTCAAAAAGAGCTCTTTCTTCAATGTCCTTTCCCACGATTATACAGATTATGCTCATCTACTTATTTTTCTAGATAAAATTTAGAGTAACTCTTAAGTTACAAAAGATACACAGTAATACTTTGATGAGAACTGCACTGGAAAGAAAAAATTACTTCTTTATACTTCTGAGTAGTCTAGTGATCCTAGCCATTAGTTCATCTTCTTATATGTATTCAGTAAGTTTATATCTTCTTATAGATGTTGCAGTTTTGCTACATTTTTAGGATTTTACCGTGTTCTTTTTAACTTTCCAAAAACATGGTTAGACATTTAGAATTCTCCATTACTGCAATGCCATACCCAACCTGTTTAAGTGTCCCCACGATCATTCTCAGTTTTAGGGACCTATGTGCTTTCATCTGTCCACACTTAATGTTAATCTTTCATTATCATCATTGTCATTTTCATTATTATTCATCTTTCTATACTTTTCCTGTCATGCATTAGAAACTCTGAGAGTGAATAATATTCATCTTTCTAACATAAATTTTCAGAAAATATTTCTAAAATGTACCACTATGCCCTGTTTCCCCAAGGTATCTCTCTCTCTGGGATCTACCTTCTTTTTTTTCTAGGTTCCCAAGAGATTTTGGAGGCAGTTCTTTTCCTTTTTCATTCTTAGAGGTTCTGAAGATTGGATTGCTCCAAACAGAACTGAGCAGCTTAGTGAATGCACTGCATACTGTGAACATCATGTACTGTCCTGGAATGAAGGGGAAGCAGATATAGAAAAACTTGTACAGAATTTCAACCCTCTTAGTGGTCACACATCGTGCAAAACTGTCTGGCCTATATACTTCTGGGCTAATCCAGCACTTTCGGAAAATAAATTTAGATCCTTTAGCAAAAACTTCAGATGTAATTCTAGCTTTATATAAGATGCCCTGAAAGAAATGGTTTACTTAATTTATAAATTTAGCTTTCTTGCTTATGGGACAAAGAAAGCATATATAATGTTCATAGCAAGCAGCATGGGCTCTTTCATTTAGCTATTTAATTCAAATAACATCTAATGGTAAAACAACAGCCTAAAATGGAGTCAAAGTTTTATGCTCAAAGCCCCATATCACCAAGTGGGGCTTGACTTAATTATAGTTTAAGCTCTCTCAGAAAGAGAATCTTCAACCAGTCGATCAAGGGTCTTCCATATCAGAGAGGCCTTCCATCCCATAAAGGAAAGAAAGTTTGCAATCACCCACTGCTTCGTTTTGCCTAGTATAACTCCCTGTTCCTGCTCCCCTTTGTCTATAAAGTTCCTTCATTTGCCCAGTTCCTCAGAGCTTCTATCTGCTAGATTGGATGCTGCTCAATTTATGAATCATTTAATAAAGCCAAGAGGTCTTTACATTTTACCTAGTCGACTGTTGTTGTTGTTAAAAGTTTAAAGGTGCCAATGGGATCCAAAGGCCACTGACTTTGGACAGCTTTGGCAAGGCAACAACTAGAAACACAAGTATTGATACCCACAAAATCTTTTTGTTCTCCTTTTCATGATTTCCAAGAAACTGGGTTAAGTTCCTCTCAAATCCAAGTTCTGCCCTTTTTGCACTGAGCTCCCAATCTAAATGGCCTTCCAGTCCAGGTTAATGGAACTGCTGGGAGGCCCTGACCAAGCCTTAGTCCTCAGCCCTGGGTTAGTCCATGGGCCCAGGGAAGAGCCTGATGGGTCACCTTGAGCTGGCAGATGGTTCCGTCTGGAACCTGCATCTTCAAGCCTTGGTTAGTCTGCATTTGTGGGGGTCTGCTGGTTGGTTCGGTGTGTAGTTCCACTTTGGAAATGTCTGGTGGTATGCACCTACCTTTGCTTGGCCAGTATGCAGTAACACCTCGTCAGTTTCCTTAGTTACTGACGTTTTCTGCCAATGTGCACATGAGATAAAGGGTAATAGCTCTATCAAAACAGGCCCCTGGGAAGCCAAAGCTGCACAACTGACAGGCATGGATTGAGTTCATAAAAGACGTTTAAGTACTTACCTAACTGTAGGATTCCTGAGCTAGGATAAGTTGGTCTCGGAATGGGATAGGTTGACAAGAGGTCACCTGCCAACCTGAATTTGGGTCATTTGTAGAGATGCAGATGACCCTAAAGCGTATCATACAGAGTGAAGTGAGTCAGAGAAAAACATTGTATGCTAATGCATATATGTGAATCTAGAAAATTGTATAGATAATCTTATTTGCAAAACAGAAACAAGGACACCGACGTAGAGAACAAACATATGGATGTCAAGGGGGCATGGGGGCAGGAAGGAAGATTTGGAAGATTGGGATTGACGTATATACACTACGATACTATGCATAAAACATAACTAATGAGGACACGTAAAGCACGGGGAACTTAACGCTCTGCGGACCGTAACGGGGAGGGAGCCCAGAAGGGCGGGGATGTAGGTGTACATACAGTGGAGTCATTTTCCTGTACCGTAGAAACTAACATTGCTCCAATAAAAATTTTTTTAACAAATGGGGATGAAAGGAAACAACTGTGTATGTAAAAGTAGGTGAGGAAATTAAAATAAGTGCTTGCAGAATGAGGGAACAAAACATAGGACAAAATCTGAATGGATATAAAAGTATGATAGAAGATTTATGCAAAAGGCATCCTGGGCAAGGAATTTTATGTGGGGTCAAGCTGGCTAAGACTGGAATCGATTTTTTAAAAAATGAGTTATAATATCAAAAGCATGTTGATATAAAATAAACTTTGATTGTCTGATAAAAAGTTTTCTCTGACTTCTGACCTGATTTTGATAACACATTGTAGAAAGTTCCTTAACTCTATGGAATCTGCCTGGACAGCAAAGATTTTGTTATCCGACCCAGGTTTACTGCGCTTTGTGTTGTCTTTATCAAGTCTTTGATAGACTAAGAAAACTGGATCTCCTCAATATTAAAAAAAAGCACGTTTAATTCACGACTGTATAGTCAAGTGTGTTTGCCTTTGTTTTCTATTGTCACTTTGGTTAAATAAAGAAGTATTATTTCATAATGACCTGTAATCCTATTTAACCAAATAATCAAAACTCGTGACATTTTCCAAAATTTTAAACATGAGATTAGGTATGATAATACAAAATGCTAGTTTATAAAAGAACAGTTGGATCTAAATTTTGTTTCTTAAAGATGGAATAAGTTAAAGTTACCTGTTCCGATGGCTTAAATTTTCACCAGTATTTGTGATAAACCAAATTCTAAATTTTTTATCCCAAACTAATTTTAATATTATCCCTGGAAAATCTCAAACGATTTGTCTCTGGTAAAATATTAGAAATATTAATATATTAAATTACATGGGCAGTATTATCAAAATGATGCTATACATCTTATGTACAGATGTATATTATGAATATGATTTAGAAATTGTGTAAGACCCCTAGAGATTTGGTGTTTTCTGATATCCTGTCAGTCATAACTGTAGTTATCTTAAGATGTTACATTGAATATAATATATAATGTTATAATGAACTCTCAATCCTATCTTTAACCAGAAGCATTTTAAGTCTTTTGTTATTAATATGCAGTTACTGTGTTACTTGGGCTTTTGCAAGGGTGAAATTCATGGAAAGGACACTCCTGGCTACTCTTGACCACTCACAGGACTGCCAGGTTACAAGGTGTTAAACCTTAGGGGCACACTGGACATCTGGTGGAGGCTGCACCTGACATGTGGTTCTGAGCAAAGTCTGGACACCGCAAAATCAAACGACAAGGAAGAGAAATTGCCTACCTGGAGATAGACTACATTGCCCCAAGAATCTGGGTCAAGACTAGTTCTTTTCATTCCTCCTCCTTTTTCTGACTATTCTTTTCCTAATTCTTACACCAGAAAGGTGTCACGATTATTTTGTCTACCTTTTGCCTTGTTCTGACCTGGAAAGATAATTGCATTGTTCACATACCTCAGGCGATTGGCAAGGTAAGACATCCAGTCTGCAGATGACTGCTGGATTGACCACAGTGCTGGCCATCATAGTTTTGCCTGCTATGATGTTCTCCTTGATTTCCAAAGCCTCAGTTTCTCTGGAATCCTCTCTTCTGTATCAGACTCCCTAACTCTGAGTACTCATTTCCCTGCCTCTCCTTAGCACCCCCAAACCCAGGGCATCTTGTGTCAAGGCTTTCTACAAACCTCATGTGGGGTCTATAGAATTTCAAATTTTACTGGCCTCCATGGCTATCATCTTTAGTTTTTTTTTAAGCTTTAAATGCATGTTCATAGCTGACCAAAACAAATGATCACCCCAAGACTAGAGCTTCAGAAAAGGAAAAGGTAAGCAAATGACCAACTTAAAAATGTGAACCTGACCCCGCGACCTGACTGACCACAAACAGAACTCCAGTGCAATAGCCGGGGCTAGGGCTGCTGCCTTCAATTTTGATCACATCTCTTAGTTAATCTGAGAGTCTGGTCAACAATGGCAGGGTGGAAGTTGTGGGGGGGATTGTTAAAGAAACCGAACAGAACCAAAATGAAGTCACTTACCCTCAGCCCTATGTTGCCACACTGAGACAATCACACACTGAGATAATCACAATTTGGGCTTTCTCATAAATGAATCTTAAACCAGTCCACAGGAATCTCCTGATCAGCACTAGTAGGTAATCTGTCAGATAACCCCCCTGCCATTCCCTAAAGGACAGTAACCCTGCAATAAGCAACCTGTATTTTGTCTAGAGTAACTGCCTTCTTCCTCTGCTTGTAAACGGTTTTCACTTTGCACAGCTCCTCAAAGCTCCTTTTTATTTGTTAGAGTCGATGATGTGCTGATGATGAATCATCAAATAAAGCCAGTAAGACTTAAAAAGTTACTTCGTTGAATTTTTCATTAACACTAAGAATCCATGATGGGAGAAGTACTGCTCAGTAATGTGGGGTCGTGTTAGAAACAAAGAATTTAAGTAAAATGATTTTTTAAAATAGGCATATGGCTGCAGAAAATAGTCCCTTGTTGGAGAAAAAGGATACTTCAGAAAGAACTTCTCCTTATGATGGGTAAAAGTAATAAAGAACATTCAATTTCATCTGGGATTTCTACTTTCAAAAGGAAAGACTGGCTTATTTTTAAAGTTTCTATCAATCAGGCCACTTCTAAATTAGAGCTTACAGATAAACGATTATTTTAACAGTTCACTCATTTTCTGAATAGATAACATTATCTAAAAACATATACACTAGTACTATAAGAAACTTACCATTCTCAGCAAAGTTAGGAGTTTTAGGAACATCAGTTTTTAGAAACAGACTGTTCAACTTCCATAATTAAAAAGAAATCCAACTCTGAGCTCTATTTATTATAGAAAAATTGATTTATAATTATAAGTGAAATTTGTATTTCATTAAACAGTTTTTCCAAAGAATTGACTACTGTTCTAATGGCCTTGTTTACTTAAACAATTAAATTAGCATTTAACGAGAAAGAAAAGTTGTAGCCAATTAAAGAAGAAAGTAATATAAACACTACATTTTCTAGCAATTAATTAATAACTCGCTTACCATGGGCTATCTAACAATTAACCAAAGAAATATTTCTAGGAAATAGAACACACTAATGCAAATTCGTTCTGGATTTATTCGTTTCTAATCCATTTACCATATTATCTAATCTGGCATAAGCAGAAAACCCCCAAGAAAGATTAATATTCAAAAACACTTCCAAAGCCTTCTGGTGTTGGGAGCTCTAATTGGTTTAGTAACAGAAACTTTTAAAGGAAGGAATTTCTAAGGGCATCCATCACAGGCCTCTCTATAAAAATAGGAGAATAAAGGGTTTTCCAGATGTTTTTTCCTCCATATTATAGACTGGTAGCTCTCCACCCAACTAATGGTGGATTCAAGCTTGCTTTCCCATGGCAGTGTGGGGCCACTGTATGTTTACAGGTGTCATATTTAAACACCATCTCTGTCACCAAGAAAGAATATTGCAGGTGACTATGAGAGGCATAATTAACCCTGACTCCTCCCTATTTCATGTTTAAAATATCACTAATTTTTTTTTTACCTTGACCTTTAGACACTTTTCAATTCAAAACTGAACGTGGACCACAGTAGTCCCCTGTGTTGAGTCACTGTGCCACTATTAAGAAGGACTAAAGGAAAACTTAGCTTTTCAACTCCTATGAGTGGGATCCAGGATGTTTCTGTCTTCAGGTAAAGACTGAAGGCTCATCCAACTGTCCAGCTTTTTAATTAGTTAATGTGACACTTGATTATTTAGAAGGGAAAAACCACTGGCATAGTGCAAATACGAGATCAGGCCTTCTCAACCTCAGCACTGTTAATATTTGGAATAGGATAACTCCTTGTAGCGGGCTCCCTTGTGCATTGCAGGATGTTGAGCAATATTCCTAGTTTCCACTCACTCGAGGCTGGTAGCAGCCCCCCAGGATGACATCTAAAATGTCTCCAGACACCACTAGATGGCGATTGCAGGGGCCATGCCCCCAACCCCTGTTGAGAACCACTGTCTAGACTGCGAAACAAGTGTGCACTGCTCATATGCTGCTTCGGTGGCTGTGCCTGGGAGCCAGTTATATGGAGTGACAGATGTACTCGTGTAACTAGTTCTGACCCTACTCAAGTTCTTTCAAAGAAAGAGAGAATCTTCATACATTTTGAAAACCAAAGGAACGGGTCCAGGATACAATCACCTACCACAGCCATGTTTTCTCTTCTTTCTAGTGATAGTTAAACGAGGTATTTGACAAAGAGGTTTATAGGCTGCTGAAAGTTTTGGGTTCATTTTTTTTAGAGGCAAATTGAATCTATTTTCCTGAATATTGTGGCATTAATCACCAGGAAAATTTTCTTGTATACAGGAGATACTTCTCCCCGGCTTATGAAACACAGCAATCTCAAGTATTCTGCAGGAAATTGAGTCTTGTGTTGACTCATAGTTCATCTGTTTATGATATCATCTTCATCTGGGCAGATAGTAGAAAGAAATTACATGAGTTCTATTAAGGTTCAAACACCACCCATCTATCCCAACACAACAGTCACAAAAAAGATAATTTTTCTCAATATCACCATTAGCTCCAGTCTGTGTAAAATTATTACCTCCATCCACAGAAAAGCAATGGACCATTTTAACTATTTATTCCACTCAAGCTGTCAAACTAAAACAGAGTGAAAATGCCAATAACTTATAGCTAGGTCTTAATACACTTCTAGTGTATCATAAATGGAAACCTATTGGGAGCAGGAGGAGAAGGGGATGACCGAGGATGAGATGGCTGGCTGGCATCACAGACTCGATGGACATGAGTCTGAGTGAACTCCGAGAGATGGTGATGAACAGGGAGGCCTGGCATGCTGCAGTTCATGGGGTCACAAAGAGTCAGACATGACTGAGCGACTGAACTGAACTGAAACTCATTATAGACAGCTTTCATCAATAAAAGAAATACAGCTGGTTAGGCTAGGGTGAACCAAAATCCCTTTGCCCAAGCCCTCACCACAAGGAACACACATTTAAATTTTCACCAAAATATTTTTTACATCACCTGCCATATTCTTTTGACTTGACAATACAGATTTTGTATTTCTGCACCCTGAGGAGTCTAGCACTGGGCCCAGAATTAAGAAAACATTAGACCAAAAATGTTACTTGCATAAGTGGGTCCATAGCAGCTAATTTGTTTGCATCAGATATGATTGTAACATTATAATTACACAGCAGTGTGACACACACATAGTGAAACAAGCAAAAACAAAAGTGCATCAATTTCTTTCAGTCTACAAATTCAGCAAAATAAATTGACATTGATCAAAATAAGAATCTATTTTAATAGAATTTCATGAGGTATACAGATTTTTAGAAACCTAGGTGAGATCAAATACAGTTTAATGATGTAGTGTGTCTTTAAAAATATACTTTAAAAGATCACTTTATAAAAACAATTTAACATAATTGCAGAATACTTGGAAATTACAAAAATAATTATTTAATTCTGATAATTCTCAAAACTCCATTTCCCAGATATGTTATTCATTTTATATAGAATTATATTTATTTCACATAATCCAATAAATATATCTGATTGTTTGACAATATACTGCAAATATCTCAAATAAATACATTTTTAAGGGTTGTATAACATTTCACTAGAATGCATATACTGAAAATGACAATCACATACCTATTACTGGCTATTTAAAATATTTCCATATTTCTCAGTTAAAAAATACAATTGATAACTATTACTTATCAATAACCTCAGATATGCAGATGACACCACCCTTATGGCAGAAAGTGAAGAGGAACTAAAAACCC
>SJYV01028223.1:0-33282 GCA_006410875.1 Neotragus pygmaeus
CTCTCTATTCCCAGAAACTCTGCTCTCTAGAGGGTGGAGAGCCCCTCTGATAAAGCAGACCTAGGACTTTCTGGGTCAGACTGGCATAGATAGTCCTCTCAGGCTTAGACAGAGAATGGAGCCAGCCATTGGGAATGGACTGGAAAATGACTTGCTGTGTGGCTAACAGCTAGAAGGATATCTACCCTTTCTGTGGCTTTGTTGATGATCGCTTTCTAGCGATTTAGAATAATAGGAAACTCAGAAACAGTCCATTAGTGCAGTGCTTCTTACATTATAAAACTCACCGCTCTTGCTAGACCTTCAGACTCCTTGCTTGAAGATTTGCAGTATTAAGAGATCAGTACCCTGACATTATTGGCCGATTCTGTGTTTGTTTCCAAGTTCTAGAACTTCTAGCTTTCTCTTCTGTGGTTTTTATGTCCCAGCTGTGGGCTCTTATGTCCATGTACACAGCAGCCTGCCCATTGCCATTTTTCTTATGGTTCTGAACCCTTCAGGTCTTAAGATTTCCTAAAAATAATGTATACTATTTAGAAGGATCTTGGAATTCCAATGTAATAGGAGTCATGTTGCATTCAAATTCAGGTGCAATTGAGAAGGAAAAACTTTCACAAATATTTTTAAGCTGAAATGCTGTATTTGCAGTAGTTTTTCTCAATTACCACAGCATCCTAGATAGCAAAAAGGATGTGGGTAGAGATTCTGATTAGGGGCCTCATCTCATTGTTGGATTTTCTTTGATTAATAATATCAGATGAACTCACCTCCTTCTAATTTGACAGTCCAAAGTTTGCTTATTATTGGAGTTGTCAGGGAGAGAAGGAGAGAAATACTATAGAAAACAGCAGAGATACTCTAAAGCATTTAGTTGAAGCAACTGGAAGGGAAAACACATCACAGAAGCCAGTCTGTGAATGTACATCAATTCATGAAAATCCACTTACGGTCCTTTTGCCTTGAGAAACATCACAGGTCTTTGGCAGACAATAGGCTGAAGGGAACATAATTTTTTCCACTATCACATAGTGATAATCTGCACCCACCAGCCCTCTCTTTTTTTTCTTCTAGAGAAAGCCAGCTGCTTCTTCCACATTACAGCTGTCACTTCTGCATTAAGCCTTTTCTTCATGTAGGTCATTGTGTACTCCGTTGTTCCAAGCAACCAGCTACCTGGGGATAGAAAGATGACCAAGACACAACCTCTGCCTTAGAAAGTTCATATTCTCCAAATTGTCAGGGTTTCCAAACCCTCCCTCCCTGCCTTTCCAAGAGTCTCTTGTACACACTCTGTGCCTGCCTGCTATGTCACTTCAGTTGTGTCCGACTCTTTGTGATCCTGTGAACTTGTAGCCCGCCAGGCTCCTTTGTCCATGAGATTCTCCAGGCAAAAATACTGGAGTGGCTTGCCATGCCCTTCCCCAGGGGATCGTCCCAACCCAGAGATTGAACCCACGTCTCTTAGGTGTCTTGCCCTGACAGGCAGTTTCTTTACAGCTCTACTCTATGGTTTATCGTTATTCTAGGAAACATGGCATTGGGGATCAAAACCAGTTGTGTTTATCTGGACCGAGCAGTTTGGAAGATAGTGGGATAGTAACCTTCTGTGTGTGTTAAATAGCCTACATTTGTTAATGAAACCTAAGAACCTGCCAGCTCATGATGAGCACATTGTTAACTGGAGGTCTCTGGTGCAGAGATCTGTCATGCATTTGTGCACCCTGCTTCTTTGAACTTTAGTAAAAAGCTATTTATATGTGAGAGTTGGACTGTGAAGAAGGCCGAGCACCAAAGAATTGATGCTTTTGAACTGTGGTGTTGGAGAAGACTCTTGAGAGTCCCTTGGACTGCAAGGAGATCCAACCAGTCCATTCTAAAGGTGACCAGTCCTGGGTGTTCATTGAAAGGACTGATCCTAAAGCTGAAACTCCAATACTTTGGCCACCTCATGCCAAGAGTTGACTCATTGGAAAAGACTCTGATGTTGGGAGGGGTTGGGGGCAGGAGGAGAAGGGGACGACCGAGGATGAGATGGCTGGATGGCATCACGGACTCGACAGACATGAGTCTGAGTGAACTCCAGGAGTTGGTGATGGACAGGGAGGCCTGGTGTGCTGTGATTCATGGGGTCGCAAAGAGTCGGACACGACTGAGTGACTGAACTGAACTGATATATATGTGTGTGCATTCCCATCAGGTTTATCCAAATGGTTTGGATGCTCGATCTGCGGTTTCTTTTCTTTGTTTCCATCATTCGCTTGTTTCTGGTGTGCCGGTTCTCTGCTGCTGCCGGTTGGGCTCTAGCTCTGGTGAGCGGGGGCTGCTCTCTAGTGGCGCGTGGCCTTCTTGCTGCAGTGGCTCTCTTGGTGTGAAGCACAGGCTCTGGTGCGTGTGAGCTTCAGTCGTGGTGGCATGGTGGGCTGAGGAGTTGCAGTTCCCGGGTACATGTGGCTCACGGGCTTAGTTGCCCTGTGGCATGTGGGATCTTCCTGGACCAGGGATCGAACCCATGTCTCCTGCACTGGCAGGCAGATTCTTTACCACTGAGCCACCAGGGAAGCCCTTGATTTGTGGTTTCTTAGCTTAAAATTCTTTTTTAGATGCCGGCTCCAGGTTTCTTTCTAAGCAGAGAGTAATTCTCTAGTCCACCAAAGGTGACCTTACACACTATAAGAAGTTAGGCACTGTCATTCCCAAACCCCTTGCCATGGAGTGGTCTGGAAAAGGAAGCAAGAGTTAAGGTTCGGCACTGAAAAGAACTCCTGCAGTAGTGTCTGCCTTCATGGGAAAAATAAATAGAGCTCTGCATGAAGACTTTGAACATTCCCATTCAGACTGTCTTAAAGACATCAATCTAAACTGATCCATAAAACGCTGGATGGTTTGCTTAATATCTGGCACACCAGCTCTCGGGCTCACTCCCCCATGCCTGCGTGTGAGCATCATATCGTCTGGAAGGAAATGGTGTTTCCATGAGCTCTTTCAGGGAATTTAGTGCTCCAGAAGGAGCTGTATTTTTCAAGGGCTCCCAAACTCACCCCTGAGGTACCATAAAAGATTAAGCTTGCCTCATTCATAGGAAGTAGATTTTTAAAAATCCTGATTTATTTCAAATGTAGGTAGTAAAGCATTCTGATCAACCCCATGTGGATAAGAGAAACAAAGAGGATAGAAACCATGACACAGAAAACATTTTCTGAAAATTGTTTCCTTTTCCCATCAAGATGCATTTCAACAATATGCAAATTAGGTGGTGCCATGGTGCAATAATTATGTTTTCTTAATGTTTCCACAACAGCCCTGCTTTTGCCAGACTTCACTATTGTGGCAGCATAATGGTTACTTTGGAAGGGATGAACACCCATTATGTCTGGGTAAGGAAGACCTTGGAAAATCAAATTCAGATAATGCAAAGAATATACTTTCCATTGCTAATTTGTTTTACAGTTATCTTAGCAAGGGTGAAAAATAGTGTCCTCTCCAGAAAAAAAAAAAAAAATGGATAAAATGGAAATGAATTAGAAACACCCTGAAGTGCACATCCCTCAAATTCTAAACATATTCTTTAAAAGCTTCCCAGGACCGTCCGACACATAGGCTGGGTTGATCCCAATACAGCTGATTCATCAACATGCAAGCCACTGGAGGAAAGTTCTGGGCAGTTAATAACCACTGTCTTCTGTCAAGTCAGTCTGCAAAATGTGCTAGATTAAACAAAGTTATCCAAGTTTTATTCCTATAGAAACACTCGGATGTGGTAATATTGAAGAGTTATTGTCCAAACCCAGATAAAAGCATTTTCAGTCTATGTGGAAATAGAACCATGTTTTCACAGAGACTCAAGAGATCAGAGTGCCAAGAAGTACTCTTTGGGGAACTTTGGCTACCCGGGTACCCATTGTTAAACTAGAATTGTAGTCCAGTTGACCGAAGGCCAAACTAGAAATAAAATCTCAGATTCTCAGAACAGCTCTCCACTCCCTCTTATTCATTCACTGTCTGCTTGTTTGGCAAACGGTCATCTGATATTGACACTTTACTTTTTATAAGATTCTAGAATTTTTCTGTAGGTAGCAGTAGATCAGTAATATCCTAGTTTATGCTTACTCCTTGGAAGGAAAGTTATGACCAACCTAGATAGCATATTAAAAAGCAGAGACATTACTTAGCCAACAAAGGTCCGTCTAGCCAAAGCTATGGTTTTTCCAGTGGTAATGTATGGATGTGAGAGTTGGACTATAAAGAAAGCTGAGTGCCGAAGAATTGATGCTTTTGAATTGTGGTGTTGGAGAAGACTCTTGAGAGTCCTTTGGACTGCAAGGAGATCCAACCAGTCCATTCTAAATATCAGCCCTGGGTGTTCATTGGAAGGACAGATGCTGAGGCTGAAACTCCAGTACTTTGGCCACCTGATATGAAGAGCTGCCTCATTTGAAAAGACTCTGATGGTTGGAGGGATTAGGGGCAGGAGGAGAAGGGGATGACAGAGGATGAGATANCCCTGGGTGTTCATTGGAAGGACAGATGCTGAGGCTGAAACTCCAGTACTTTGGCCACCTGATATGAAGAGCTGCCTCATTTGAAAAGACTCTGATGGTTGGAGGGATTAGGGGCAGGAGGAGAAGGGGATGACAGAGGATGAGATAGCTGGATAGCATCACCGACTCAATGGACATGAGTTTGGGTAAACTCCAGAAGTTGGTGATGGATAGGGAGGCCTGGCATGCTGCAGTTCATGGAGTCACAAAGAGCTGGACATGACTGAGTGACTGAAATGACCTGATGCTTTTCATATCCTAAATAATTTTATAGTTTAAAACATGCATATCTGCCTCTAGGTAATTGTTTAAATAGATGCATCCCTTTATAGCAGGGGTCTCAGACCTCACTGCCTCTGAGGCCAGGGCAGGGATGGATGCATGAGCAGCAGCTCAGCTTAGCTGACTACAGCTTTGTGAAAATCTGAGCACTCTGTTACTAGTTTTGCCTTTTTTTTTTTTTTTTAAGGAAAAAGCCAAACATGGACCTTTTTTAATGTGAAATTAATGTAATTGTAGCAAGTGGCTCAAAAAAAGAAAAAATGTTGGCCAACACATCTACAGGTAGAATTTGGCCTATTTTTAGGTTGCCAGTTTTCCATCTCTGCTTTATATTTTTTCATTAGTCCAGTTGTCTCCCTGGAGGAGAGAGAATTCTCTCCCTGTGGGAGCAGAATGGAGGAAGAGAGACTCGAGGGGTTGATGGGGGACACAGGCAGACCCTGAACAGGTTGGAGCTGTTACCAGCTTCTGTCCTCCATAATGACCAAGTGACACAAAAGCCCCAGAGAGACGGCCAGATGGTCAGAGGTAGAGAGAAGACAGCCAGGTTAAATCCTGGGCCCCTCTTTTATCTCTTTGTCTTCTTTTGGCTTTTTAAATGTATTTTTGTCGAGTTTATCTTTTAGAGCAGTTCTCGGTTCGCAGTGAAAGTGAGCGGAAAGTGCAGAGCTCCTCCGCACTCAGTCCCCACACAGCCTTCCGCACCGTCAACACTGCAAACCGAAACGGCGCGTTGGTTTCCGGCAGCTCACCTACACTGGCTCATCATTAGTCCACGGTGTCCGTTAGTCAGCCTGGGTGTAGGTGTGTTCACTTCATGGGTTTAGACACTTGCATGACATTTTCACAAGGTGCTGTGCCCTGCATCACCCCCTCCCCCCAGCCCCTGGCAACCACTGATCTTTTTACCTTCTCCATACTTTTACCTTCTCAAATGGCTGGAATCAAGACGGTATGCTGCCTTCCCAGACTGGCTTCTTGAGCTTAGTAATAAGGGGTGAACTTTCCTCTGTGTCTCCTCAGGCCCTGACTGCTTATGTTTTAGTGCTGAACAACATTCCATGGCCCGGGTAAACCAGGGTAAACTATTCGCCTACCAAAGGACATCTTGGTTCCTTCCAGGTTTGGCAGTTATGAAGAAAGATGTTATTATGCACATCTGGTACAGGTTTTTTGTGTGGACATGGATTTTCAGCTGCTGTGACTAAATAACAAGGAATGAGACTGCTGGATTGTCGTGATGTTCAGTTTTGTAAGAAATCACCACACTGCACCGTGTTGCACTTCCACCGTCAGTGAATGGAGTTCCTGCTGCTCCGCTGCTCTCGTTTTTCTTTTAATACCTGGTATAATGTATTGTTCTCAGCCTGCGGGTGGATATGCACTCACCGGGTGACTTGGTACATGACGTTGCTGCTTCAGGAGCCGGGCCTCAGAACAGCTGAAGGAGGAGAGCCCTTCTTCTGGGCCTTGTGGGCTTGGCGCGTGGTGAAAGGTGGATGCCACCTGGCAAAGCGGCATGTCGCCAGGGTCCGGCCAAGGCACCAGGCCCTCACAAGCTCTCCCTGCGTTCTCTTGCTTTTTAAAGTTTATTTATTTATTTGTGGCTCTGCTGGGTCTTGTTGCTGCCCCCAGACTTTCTCTGCTTGCAGCGAGTGGTGGCCACTCTCTCACTGCGGTGCATCGGCTTCTCTTGCTGTGGAGTGTGGACTCTACGGCGCGAAGGTTCCAGTAGTTGTGGCATGTGGGCTAGGTTGCTCCTTGGCGTGTGGGATCTTCTCAGACCAGGAACTGAACCCTTGTGCCCCACCTTGACAGGTGGATTCTTAATCACTGGACCACCAGCGACATCCTCTCCCTACATTTTCACTGGGAGAAATCCATTTCCTCACTACTATTCCCGGAGGAAGTTAGGCAGAATACATTGTTAAAGATTTTTCCCTCAGGCTTTTAAAATAGCCCAGCCTTTAGTCAGAGCTGGTAAATTGAGCTGAGTAGAGATATGGATAAAATTAGGAAACCCTAAAGCCTGGATGGTAGCACACTTAGTCTTTTAACTTCTGTAATCATTTTCTTCCATAGCTGGGCTCAATATCATTCAGGCAGAAGACAACTTCATTGTCTCCCATTTTATGTTCAGATTCAGCGCTTGGATGAAATCTTGGTGGAATCTTAGAATATTCAAGGGTCATCCTCAGCTAATTATAAAATCTCCCAATGACTTTTAATTCTCAAAACAATCTCAAATCAAGGAATTAAAATCTTCTTTCCGGTGTAAGAATCTAAAAGTCTAAACTGTTATCTAATAGTAAAGATTCTCCTCGTCTTGCTCAGTACTGCCTTGGCCTTTTAGTTTTGCTGAAGCTGGAGGAGATGGTGGGAGCCCACTGCTTTCCTTCTTGGTCCCCTGGTCCTCATTCGCTGGCTTATACTCCAGGCTGGGACCAGGGGGTGGCAAGCAGGTGAAAAGGGCTCAGCCTCATGGGACTGATGCTGCCATGAGTTGGCATCAGGACCCTCTGCACTTGGAGGATGTTTAAATCTCTTTCTCTTTGGCACATTTTTTCCCCCTAGTTGGGTTTTTTTGTATGTTTCTCAGTGATTCTGCTCTAGAACCCTCCAGCTGCCCTGCAGGGATCTTTCTCTTCATCCCGTAAGATTCCCTTCCTTAGGCTCTGGAATCAGTTCACAGGAGTTGACATCACTAATAAATTACCCAGGCCCCCATGTCTCAGTTAATCCACCCTTGAAAGAGGACAATAACAGAATCTACCTCATAAGGCTCTGAAAGTGATTCAATGAAGTTATTAATATAAAGTGTTTAGAGGTTGTCATATGGTAAGATACAATAATAAACATTGTTATTGTTAATGCAATGTACTAAAAATTTGAAGGCAATGTCTAGAAGATTATTACCAAAGACACAAATTCAGTGTCAAAGAGACTGGGAACTAGTTATGGAGAATTCTGGCATAGAGAAATAAGAAATATGTTTTCAAGTTACATGTGATGATGTGGTAAAATAGAGAAACACCAGACTCATTTTCAGGAGACCCAGATTTCAGTCCTAGATCTGTTATCAACTGCTGTGTATTCTTGAAAATGTAACAGAACCAGTTTGTTCTGCATCTCATGTCCCTCCCTGCATTTTGATTAAAAAACATGGTTTTCTGTTGATCTTTTCTTTTTGCTGGTTTGGTACCAGCCAAATTGTATAGTCTTTAATGTCTTCATCTTTAATCTGGAATCAGAAGCCTAGTGCATCCCAAAGTTTTGGTAAAGATCAAGCGAGATGCTCTGTAAATGAACATACCATAAACTCTAAATCCTTCATTCAGTCCCTCAGCAAACATTTATTGACCAACCTCACTCCCAGATGCCATAAAACTGTAAACTATTGCCAACATTACCATTAAGGAACTAGGTCAACTCCAGTGTTTCTTCTTGCCCTAAAATTCTTGGAATCAGATCATATGAAAGAAGGAATCCTTCCCATTTTCCATGAGTGGTCTGCACCTGGTAGCCCAGGGTAACTCTGTCCAGTTGCAGTTACCGTGGTGATGGAAACAAGCTATGTCTGCATTGCCCAGTTTGGCAGTATATCTCCCATATTTAAATAGCTAATGATTACTTTGCCCTGAAAATGGCGTAGGGGAAATCCTTAAGCTTTCTGTTCTGACAGAATATGATTATGTGTGTTTCATGAACTCTGAAGAATCAGGGATTTATTAGAAATCCCCCACTCATTGGTCCTTAAAACAGGCATAAGATTTAAGGGACACTAAATACAAATGTTTGTCCTCTTAAGTGCATCACTGATAGGGATATAATAGTGAATGGTGTAGAAAACATATAGTAAGTGCTTCTGATTCTGTAAATCAGACAATGGATGGTATTTAAGACAGGTAGTCTTGCAAATTAACATCCTGAGCGGATGTTTGGCATGTCTTTTTGAAAACAGATATTCGGAGATGCCTGGTATGGCCACAGGCAGGACAGACTGCGAGTTCATTCTCATGCCAGACCTGGCCTTTTCCCTATTTCTGCAAAGGCGGTGGAATTTCCCAAATCTATTAAAATGAGATAGTCAGATAGAAAAACTCTGTTTCTCCTCTACTATTCCCACAAAACACTTCTGTGACCTCATGTGTCAGCTTTTTCTCACACCAGCCCGTGCTCTGACACCAGCAGGGTGTCCTGCGCTTCAGTTCGGTTGTAACACTGGCGCCTGGTTAGGACAGAACCCCCAGGTTAAACGTCGGGACCTACAAGCCTGCCCCACTTCCGACGTCAACTGCAAGTCTCAGGTGGCCACCTGTGCTCTGACCAACCAGCTGTAAATCCAGGTTCCTGCAACCCTTTGGTTTGATAATTTGCAACAGAATGGCTCAGGTAACTCAGAAAAACAGAATTCACTGCTTTACTGTAGAGGATATAACAAAGAATAGAGGGNGCCTGGAGTGCTGCAATTCATGGGGTCGCAAAGAGTCGGACACGACTGAGCAACTGAACTGAACTGATATAAAAAATAGATAAACAAGGACTTACTATCTAGCACAGGGAACTATATTCAATATCTTGTAATAATTACCTATAATGGAAAAGAATCTGAAAAAGAATAGATATATATGTATAACTGAATCATTTTGCTGTACTCCAGAAACTAACACAGCATTGTAAATTAACTGTACTTCAATAAAAAATAAATTTAGAAAACATAAAGGGCTTGGGAAAAAAAGAAGAGGTCAGAAAAAATAAGCAGGAGTGTGCTCTGCAGAGGCTGGGGCTTCCAGCGCGACCCCCTTTGGAAATATGAGAAGGACTTAAGAGCCTCTGGAAACCAACATCCATTTCTCCTCTCAGATTTTATCTCTTCCTCGGTCTTCCTTTTGATCTTGTTTTCAAGCCAGAGATGAGCATTTCCACGTTGACTTGGCTTGATTATAACTGACTCTGAACCTTTCTAGTGATTAAAGTAGCCGCGAGGTGATGTTCTCCAGAGATTTGTACTGCAGGTTGAATAATTCAAGGCTTCCCTTCCAGAAGGCTGAGAGATCTCAGGGAAAAAAAAAAAAATCAGAGAGCAGAAAACTTTTTTTTAAAGAAAAGAGTAATTTCCCCCATGCTGGCTACACAATAAGTACTCAATAGATGTTGGTTAATTTTGACGGACGTAAACGCTCAAACAGAAATCAAATGGGAAAAACTGGCAGTGACCTGGTGGAGGTGGAGCAGGATATTGAATGCCTCCAGCAAGCAGGGAAGTTCAGGTGACTTAACTTCCTCCCTCCCCACTGGAGGATAAGATGCTTGGGAGCTTCTAAATTTAAAAAAGAAAAATTTAAGAGCAAGGCGTGGGGGGAGATGCTTGGGAGTTTCTGATGTTTCCCTGAATGAAGGACGGGAAGAAAGTTTGAAGTGAGGACAAGAAAGGTGGCAGGCAGTGGCCTCTGCTGTCCTGCTCAGCCTGACGGTCTAGGACCCGAGAGGAATTAGGCCCAGAAGAGGGAGGAGCTGTCTCCTCTGACTGTGTGAGACGGTGGTCCGGGCTGGGCTGCTTGGATGCCCATGTGACCAGGTCTGATGTGAAGGAGTGCGCATATTCGCTCCATGTCAGCTCTGGCTTCTGGGGACAGAGTTCAGGGGGACGTGATGCCATGGGATAGCAGAGCCAGGCCCCGATACCACCCAGGGCACCTGGCGAGTGGTTGTCTCACCGAGGGCATCTGCAGCTGTGGCAGTGGCCAGTGCCACCACCAAATGGTGGGCAGAGGGCATCCCCAGGGAGGAGAGTTGAAGAAGAGGCGTGGATCTGAGGGCCTGCCAACCTGCGCAGCCCAACACCACCAGGGGAGACCTGACTAGGAAGGGAAGATCTGTGAAAATCAGAGTTTGCAGTCTTACCATCAGGGACCAGTGATAGGGTGGCTGCCTTCCCACCAATCGGCTGCTGCAGTCTAGATGGTTTGTGTTTCAAAACCTCCTACACGGGATGGGCCCAAACCTAAGAAGCCTCTGGAATCCTCTTATCCAACCTCTGTTATGGAAACTGAAGCTCAGACAGTTTGGGTTGCCCAAAGTCACACAGCTAGTTAGGAGCTGGAAGGAAACAAGAACCAGTCTCCTTCATGCCCAACTCCCAGGACCCTGTGTGTGTGTGTGTGTGTGTGTGTGTGTGTGAGACAGAGAGAGAGCACGCACATGCACATGTGTGTGGGAAAGAGGCAGAGGAGACTGAGATTCGGGCCATGCACGTGTGTGTGGGAAAGAGGCAGAGGAGACTGAGATTCGGGCCACGCACGTGTGTGTGGGAAAGAGGCAGAGGAGACTGAGATTCAGGCCCACTGAGTCCATGCCAGCTTCTCGTGCCAGCAACCCTGTCCTTTACTGTCAGCACCTCTCATAGCTGGAATCCCAGCAGCTGCCATCGCTCCCTGAGTTTGCACAGTCAGCATCCACAGAGCCAATTCATCTACCTGTGGTTTAATGAGCATCAGATGCTGCGACCAGGGACCTGGAAGCCCAGAAAACTCCAGTTCCAAGCCCACTCTTTATAGCCAATTAGCATCGCAGCTCCATACCCTGGAGAGGCCAGGGGCACACCAGCCATTGAGCCAGCAGCTGTGGCCTCTCCCCAGACGTGAGGCCCCAACCCTAGGAGTACAGAACTCTTTGAATTCCAACATCAGAAATGTTTCTGCTCCTGAAAAGTAGCCAGACAACTGGAAAAGAGGACCCAATGTTGATCTGGAAGGAGGGGACGAGTTCCAAATCCCTGGGCAGGACGAATCTTCAAGGAACAGATGTCCTCTATACTTCCAGACCCTCTCCCTCCAGATTCTCTGCAGGCTGGTGAGTGTGGTTTTATTAACTTGGAAAGAGCCTGAATAGAGATGCTTAAATGGGTTAGCGCCCCATCGACTGGGTCCTCTGCACAGCCCCCTTTTTCGTCACCCCCCTCTTCCTCCAGGCAGTTACAGAAGGGTCCCTCACGCCTGCTGTTTGCAGTGTTCCAAAGGACCACTGCGACTCCACCCCTAAGGAGTGGCATCTGCTCTAAGCTGGACCAATCAGAGCCCCTTCCTTGAGGACTGTGGGAAACTGGCTATAGGGATGGATTAAGAAGAAGGAAGAGACCAAGTCTCCCTGGATCCTGCAGCTTAGAAACTGTGGGAGGAGCACTTTCCACCACACCCCTCCACACTAGGCCCCCACACCGTGGACTAGAGCAGCAGAGAAATTCTGGCTTCAGAGACGCGTGAAGCAGAAAGGGACAGAAGTAAACTGAGAGTTCAGGGAAATTCAAAAGTGATTCCCTGTAATGTCCCCTCACTGGGTCCTCTGGGCTCCCCAGGCACATGAGCTCTGTCTGCCGCTGAGTTGTTTCCCTTCTGGATTAAACATCCTCAGGTCCTTCAACTGCCCTCTCACTGGATGTGATCTGGAATACCATCCCCATGCAAAACAAACCTGGAGTGTCTCGGTTCCCTGTGGAGCAGAGCATCCAGAACTCAAGGTGCTCTGAAGCAGCTATGAGAAGAAGGCGGGGGCTAGCACCCCCCTGCTCCTCTGTTCATGCAGCCCAAGTCCATTTGCCTCACGGCAGCCGTGCCACTTGGTCTTCGCCAAGCTCATGGTCCACTGAGACCCGGTGTTTTTTTCATACTTGCCTTTGTTTCACTGGGTAGGTCTTCTGAAATGCTGCCTTCTCATCATCTCCCTCTCCTGCTCTTATCCTTTCTTCCCTGGCTCTGCTCTGCCCCCTACCACACCCTAGACTAAAGCCAGGGAGGCTGCCTAAGACACAGATCTGACGCTCTTGTGCCCCGGGTAAACCTCCCCATGACTCCTGACCATAGGAGAGAGTCCACACCCCTGAGTGCAGAGCAGTCTCCCCTGTTCTGCCCGACCCACCTCTCCCACCGTCTCCTCCTCCACCTCAGATGACAGCAGACCACAGCCCCACCCCTGACCCTGTCTCTTATACACATCTAGATGTGTATAAGAGACAGGTGATGATCAGGGAGGGCTGGAGTGCTGCGGTTCATGGGGTCACAAAGAGTCAGACACAACTGAGCAACTGAATTGAACACAAAAGAATCTTAAAGGATAAGCAATGTGGACATTAACAAACTAACTTTTTGTGAGTGATCCTATTATGTGTGCAGTGTGTTTTTATAAAGCAGCTCATGTATAAACATTATTTCCTAATAAATAAAAATATGGGCTAGAAATTCTATCTACCTAGGTGGTCACTTTGATCATTTATGATCTGAAGAACTGAAAACTGCCAAAGAGTTGTGTCTGTAACACTTTTTTTTTTCTTACAGTTGTCTCTCTAACTGTAATTCTTGCCTTTTATTTGTATTTTTAAATGATGTATATTTAAATGACATGAATATATACATAGAGATATTAAGTATATAATTTCAGAAGTTTTGATAAAATTGTCTTGTTTAAACGTAATCCAGACAAAGAGCAATTCCACCTTCCCTAAAAATCCCCTTTACTATTTCTGGTCAATGCCAATTCACTACATTTTGTAGGAACCAGTTCGGATAACTTTCAGCACAGATAATTTATTAACTTTAATATGAGTGAAATTTGGGGGCCCGGTTTCTTTTACTCAACATAATGTTTTATAGATACATGTCTGTTAATTCGGTGGTCTTCTCTTAATTACAGCTGAGGGATGTATCATTCTAAAATTATAACCCAATTTTTTTTTTTACCTATTAATAGATATTTCATTGTGTCTCATTTTGAGCTATTATGAACAGAGTTGTTACAAATAGTCTTACACAACTATTTTGCAGCCCTATATTCTAATCCCCTTCGGTGAATAACTAGGATGGAATTATTGGGCCACTGGTAGTTATTTAACTTAAGAAACTCATAAGATCTCCCAAAGTGAATTTGCCGTATTACACAACCACTGAAAATATATGCAGAATTAGTTATATCACTTATTCTCCCATTTTTCGTGTTGATTATTTCTTAATCATACAAGGAAATATATCTCATAGTTTTAATTTTCCCAATATTGAGTCTTTTTTCATGTGCTTTTAGTCATTAGCATTATTTTGTGAAGTTGCTAAGTAAAATGTAGATATGAAATAACTTAAGCTTTTTTTTTCCTACTTCTGTGTCATTTGAATTGAATTTATTGGTATTAAAGTTGCTTAATATCCCTTAGAGTTTCTATGTCTTTTAATAGATCTAAAGTTTGTGGCAATACACTTTCATTAGTTTCTATAATCTGAAATATTTTCTTTCATGCTTGATCAGTCTTTTTTAGAAATTTTTACTTAACTTTTGCTAAATTGCTAACTTTTCAGTGATATTTATTGATCTTTTCAAAGAACTGACCTAGGTTACATTAATTTTTTCTGTTAATGATTTTCTATTTCACTGGGTTCAGCTCTTTATTTTTGTATTTTTTTTGTTTTAACTTTCCCTTTTCTTTCTCTTGTTATGTAAGAAATAAATCACTTATATTAAACTGTTGTACTTTTTTAATAAAAGCACTAAAAGTTGTAAACTACTACCACATTGACATTGTATTTGGAATTCACAGATTTGCACTTGTACTTTCAATCTTGTTTGGTTTGAAATGTTTTCTAGTTTTCTTCATAATTTTTTACTCAAAGGATAAGTAAATTGGTATGTTGTTTAATTTTCAAATACTTGGAAGAATGTCTATCTCTTTCTTCATTGATATCTAAATTCATTTCAGTTTTAGTCAAAGAATATACTCTGTAAGATGTTAATAATTTCAAAGTTATTGAGACTTATAGACCATCATCCAGCATATAGCATAACTTGGTGAATATTTTATGTATACTGAAAAAAAAATACCATTGCATCTTTCTGATTCTGCCAGAACTCCTTTTTGTTCTTTGTTAGGACAGGTTTACCTGTTAGTGTGAGCTTGTAGCCCTAACTGTATGGCAAGGTACTTAAGACAAAGTTTGTCCTTTCTTGAATTTCACCAATGGACTCACTGAGGTTTCTCTATTCTTGCTAGAATATAAATCTAATGGAGAAGGCAATGGCACCCCACTCCAGTACTCTTGCCTGGGAAATCCCATGAATGGAGGAGCCTGGTAGGCTGCAGTCCGTGGAGTTGCTAAGAGTCGGACACGACTGAGTCACTTCACTTTGACTTTTCACTTTCACACATTGGAGAAGGAAATGGCAACCCACTCCAGTATTCTTGCCTGGAGAATCCTAGGGATGGGGGATCCTGGTGGGCTGCTGTCTACGGGGGTGCACAGAGTTGGACACGACTGAAGCATCTTAGCAGCAGCAGCAGCAGCATAAATCTAATGTCCACCATACTTCATGACCTTTGCTATCTCCATTCATCTTTCAGCCCTCTAGCAGGTAATCTTTGTAATACCTCTTAGAGTTGAACTTTGAACATGAGTAGCCCAGACCTTGATGAAGCAATTATGATGAACCCTGACACAGACTCCTTTCTCATATATGATTGTTTCTTTTCAAATCCCCTTCTTGAAAATGTCTTTTTTTAATTTAAATTTATTTATTTTAATTGGAGGCTAATTACTTTCAATATTGTGTTGGTTCTGCAACACATCAACATGAATCTGCTACAGGTGTACACATGTTGCCCATCCTGAACCCCCCTCCCACCTCCCTCCCCGTACCATCCCTCAGGGTCATCCCAGTGCACCAGCCCCAAGCATCCTGTATGGAATGTAGACTGGTGATTTGTTTCTTATATGATATTATACATGTTTTAGGGTTATTCCCCCAAATCGTCCCACCCTCTCCCTCTCCCACAGAGTCCAAAAGACTGTTCTATACATCCGTGTCTCTTTTGCTGTCTTGCATACANACTGAGTTGTGTGAATTCTTTATATATTTTTAATATTAACGCTTTTTGTTTACATGACTTGCAAATATTTTCTCCCGTTCAGTAGGTTGCTTTTTCATTTTGTTGATGGTTTGATTGTTTCTTTTGATGAGTAGAAGCTTCTTAGTTTGATGTTGTCCCACTTAATTGTTTTTGCTTTTTAAAATTTTTAATTGGATGATAATTACTTTACATCGTTATGTTGATTTCTGCTGTACAACAATGCAAATCAGCCGTAAGTGTTTTTGCTTTTGTTGCTGTGCCATTGCCATCAAAAGTACTTTTTTTACTGGTCTACAATTTGGGAGGAAAATCCTATTTATAACCCATCTCACTGATCTTTTGACTAGTAAGCAATTACACATGCCAAATCCCAAGTCTTGCTTAGGAAACATGATGAAACAGCATTTAGGAAGTATAAGAACTCAAGACTCAAAAGTCCAGAGCTTTTTTCCATATTCATAATACAAATAAAAGCCTCCAAAATTCCTTGTCTGCCTCATAGTACCCACAAGTGCATGTGAGCATGCACACTCAAGACACCCCCACAGTACTTTGAACACCTCTTAGTACGTACCTGCGTGGAGGGAGAATGGATAGAAGGCTTTGGCAACACCAAAGAGGCAGAATCCTAATGGCACTGATCTTTAGCAATCACGATTTGAAGCACCCTCCAGGTAAAGCATCTCAATTAACTGAGGTTCTGATTGAAGGCATAGGAAACATAGAAGGAGGTGTAGAAGAAGAAAATTATAAATATCAGCTCTCACCTTGGGAGCAGTTGGAGAAACAAGTCGTATTGAACTAAAAGAGGAACAAAGACCAGAGATGGGTGGAGACTGATGGGACTTCCTAAGGGAAGACAGTGAACCACTTTGGTTGCATGAAGGATCATTGCCGTACATTAGATGGAAGCATGAAGTGATTTGAAGGTTCAAAGCTAGCTGGAAGGGTGTGAGTGCCGCAAGCCAGAGGAGTGGGCCATGCTGGGCATTGCCTACTGATACTTGGTACTAGGGTCTTCCCAGTTGGTGCAGTGGTACAGAATCCACCTGCCAGTGCAGGAGATGCAAGAGACACAGGTTCAATTCCTGAGTCAGGAAGCTCCCCTGGAGTAGAATGTAACCCAGTATTCTTGCCTGGAAAACTCCTTGGACAGAGGAGTCTGGTGGGCTGTAGTCCATGGGGTTACGAAGAGTTGGACATGAGTGAGGGCACACACACACTCTTGGTACCAAGATGCCTTCTGAATTCTCACTGTACTGTTGGAGGTGGAAGCTTGGAAGCCACACTTCCTTGATTTCCTTGCTAAGAGAACCCTCTTATTTGCCGTCTCCCAGTGAGAGGTACATGTAATATTTGAAGAACAAGAGAAACAGAAGCCGTAATTGCTCTGCAGCATCGGAGGCAGAGAGCCGGGCTTGCTCAGAGGGCTTACGTGAGGTTTTGCAGGAGCTTCTGCACTCTACTAATCACCTGCTTCAGTGCTGCCAGCAGCTGAGCTCATCAGCCATGGTTTCCTGGAGTTCCTGTGACTTCTTGATTTCCTGAATTCACTGGCAGCTTTCCCTGAACTTCCTTTCACCCAGCCCTTCCAAGGTTTTGGAAGCACCTGTGTTAAATCCTGTCCTGTGTGATACCTCGATTGCTTTTTCTTTTCCTGACTGAATGCTGACTACCAGGGAACAAGCATGAGAAGAGGTGCCTGTTCTCTCTTGCAAGAAAAATGCAAGTTAAAACTACAAGTTGGCCCTTTTCATCTATCAGCTGGATAAACAGTGGACGACTGGTAGCAGTATGTTGATGTGGGGGAAGTTGGCTTCCACGCTGCTGTAAAAAATGGAAATTGACATTAATCTATGAAATTGGTGATTCCCAGGTGGTGCTAGTGGTAAAGAACCTGCCTGCCAGTGCAGGAGTCACAGGAGACATGGATTCAGTCCCTGGGTCAGGAAGATCCCCTGGAGAAGGAAATGGCAACCCACTCCAGTATTCTTGCCTGGAGAGTCCCACAGAGAGAGAAGCCTGGAGGGCTATAGTCCGTGGAGTCGCAAAGAGTCGGACACGACTGAAGCGACTTAGCATGCGTGCTATGAAGTTGACATTGATCTCTACAAGGGGTATTTTGGTAATATCTATCAAGTTTATTCATACATTTGTGAATTACATGTTCAAAACATTATAGCATTGTTTTGAAATACTGAAATGTTTGAAATGTGAGTGTCCTTCTATGAAGGACAAATTAAATCAGTTATGGTGCAACCATATGATTAGATGCTATAAAGCCGTTGAAAACAATGAGGCAGGACTGCATATTCTGTTATGGAAATATATTCATTTTATTTTAACTGAAACTAGAAAATGTAGATATGCCGCTACCGTGCAAAGGTTAATATGTTTTTGTTAACATGCAGATTATTTCTAGAAGAATGCACACAAAATGACAAGGCTGATTGTTAGCTGCCCTCCTTTCACACAAGAATGGGCAAGCAAGGGAGAAAAGTGATGCCACATTCGTAGGCTTTCTGTGAAAGCCTTGGTTTTCTTGAAACCAAGGATAATATCGGAATTATTATTGCTTTTTATTTTTATTAGCATTGTCGTCTCTTAGGAAGATTTGAGATTTAAAAAGATGTGATTTGAGGGCAAGTAGACCAGAGAAGGGCTTCCCAGGTGGCACTAGTGGTAAGGAACCTGCCTGCCAATACTGGAGACACAGTGAGACAAGGGTTCGATCCCTGGGTCAGGAAGATCTCCTGGAGGAGGGCATAGCAACCCACACCAATATTCTTTCCTGGAGAATCCCATGGACAGAGGAGTTCTTTAAAACTTTTTAAAACCACATTTGCTCCAGACTTCTTTCCAAAGAATTAAGATGTTACAGAGTTTCACCCCACCTCCACCATCCCCAGAGGCAGTTACCAACCACAAGGTTGGAATACATAGTCTTTTGATACTTATTTTCTGTTTTTACTGCTTATGTATTAATCCACAAACACTTCTGTTTTGTTTGCATTTTATTTTTTTATATGAATGAATTTTATTTTTTAATATAAATTTATTTATTTTGAGGTTAATTACTTTACAATATTGTATTGGTTTTGCCATACATCAACATGAATCCACCACAGGTATACATGTGTTCCCCATCCTGAACCCTCCTCCCTTACCCCTCCCTGTACCATCCTTCTGGGTTATCTCAGTGCACCAGCCCCAAGCATCCAGTATCATGCATCGAACCTGGACTGGCGATTCATTTCCTGTATGATATTACACATGTTTCAATGCCATTCTCCCAAATCATCCCACCCTCTCCCTCTCCCATAGAGTCCAAAAGACTGTTGTATACATCTGTGTCTCTTTTGCTGTCTTGCATACAGGGTTATCATTACCATCTTTCTAAATTCCATATATATGTGTCAGTATGCTGTATTGGTGTTTTTCTTTCTGGCTTACTTCACTCTGTATAATAGGCTTCAGTTTCATCCACCTCATTAGACTGATTCAAATGTGTTCTTTTTAATGGCTGAGTAATACTCCATTGTGTATATGTACCACAGCTTGCTTATCCATTCGTCTGCTGATGGACATGTAGGTTGCTTCCATGTCCTGGCTATTATAAACAGTGCTGTGATGAACATTGGGATACATGTGTCTCTTTCAATTCTGGTTTCCTCAGTGTGTATGCCCAGCAGTGGGATTGCTGGGTCATAAGGCAGTTCTATTTGCAATTTTTAAAGGAATCTCCACACTGTTCTCCATAGTGGCTATACTAGTTTGCATTCCCACCAACAGTGTAAGAGGGTTCCCTTTTCTCCATATCCTCTCCAACATTTATTGCTTATAGACTTTTGGATCACAGCCATTCTGACTGGTGTGAACTGGTATCTCATTGTGGTTTTGATTTGCATTTCTCTGATAATGAGTAATGTTGAACATCTTTTCATGTGTTTGTTAGCCATGTGTATGCATTTTAAAATTTTGTAAATATTGTCATAGTGTACAAATCTTTTTGCAGGTAGATTTTTATCATTTAGTATTTTTCATTTAATTTCATTTAATATTTAAAAATTTGAAATTTACTCACATGGATATATGTAAATTCCAGTTAATTCATGTTACCTGCTACATAGTATTCTACTTTTAGGGCTTAACCAGTTTATCCATTTCCCCTAGACTATAGCTGTACCCCAGACCACCCTCCTGGTTTATTAATTTAGGTTTATTAATTTATTCAGCTCCTGGTTTATTCTCATTCTTTCTATGTCAGACCCATTTTAATTCAGTGGCAAGTTCAAGGTACATGAAGATAATTCTTCTAACATACTGGACCACCAGGGAAGTCCTGTTTACGACTATGTTGAAAGATCAGTTTACACCTTTCTAGTATCCCAACTCTAACAGTTCGTAGACCCCACTGGACCCTTCAATTCATTGACCTTTCCACTGCTCATTAACCTCTGAGTAGCCTCCTTCCCTTTATCTACCAGCTTTAATGTCCTTGCTAATAATCCCCTTTCCTTTGCATACACCTTCAGCTCTCCTGCTTTCTCTTACTTCATCTTACTCATTTGTGAAACTAAATCCCAGATCAAGTTCACAGATTAACTCCTTTATACGTGCCCCTGTGGTGCTGAAGCAAACACAGGAACAGTAGATGGCCACGCTGACTGGTCTCACTCTGTGACCGTGAGCATCCTGCTGGTCTGCGGCCTGGCAACCATGCTGCTTTTCCTCAGTCCATTCATTCTTCCTTTCTTATCAGTGACATTTCACACCGTCTCCTCCTGTATCTCCTCCTCAGCCTCCCATTTGGCCAAGGACTAGGAAGACTGAGGACCACAGAGGAGAATGTCCACAGTCTCATGATACTTATCAACCAGCATTTGGTGTCACCTCCTCTGCCTCCCTGCCTCCTGCTATCTGTGTTTTCTCTAAGGCCAGCCTCTCCACTCGTGTCCTGGGTCTGCTCTTGTCTGTTCAGTGGCTACTTCTGCAAGTCTCACCTCTCTCCTTCCTGAATGATTGATTTTATTCCCTTTCTACTGGAATTTCCCACCAACATACAAACATATCTTTAAAAACTTCCTGAAAGAGATGTGTATACTTTCTGAATCTAAGTCTTCTCCCATTCTCTCCAGGATCCACTTAGACTTGTCCCCAACAATTCACCTGAACTTCAGCTCTTTTCCAAATGTTGGATTTTTTTTTTCCTTTCTTTAAAAATTTATTTTTAATGGGAAGATAATTGCTTTACAATGTTGTGTTGGTACACAACATGTACAATGTATGTCTACTATACAACAACATGAGTCAGCTCTAAGTGTACATGTATCTGCTCCCTCTTGAGCCTCCTCCTATCCCTCCTTGTGTATGTCTGTTGTTTTGTTTAGCTTAGTATATAACTGTCTGTCTTACTCAACCTGCAGCAGCATTTGACAGGTGGTGATGGACCTGTCCAGGACCTTCTCCTTGGATGCTGTTTCCACTTACTTCCAGACACCCCGTTCTTGGTCTTCCTCCTATTTCTCTGGCTGCTTCTCAGCCTCCTTTGTTGATTCCTTCTTATCACCCTGACCTCACCTTGGAGGACCTGAGGCTCAATCCTTGGATGTCTTCTCTAATTACATTCATCCCCTTAATGGTTTTATTCAGTCTTAAGGGGATGTCTAACTCAGTGAAACTAAGCCACGCCATGTGGGGCCACCCAAGACGGGAGGGTCATGGTGGAGAGTTCTGACACAATGTGGTCCATTGGAGAAGGGAATGGCAAACCACTTCAGTATTCTTGCCTTGAGAACCCCATGAACAGTATGAAATGGCAAAATGATAGGCTACTGAAAGGGAAACTCCCCGGGATGGTAGGTGCCCAATATGATACTGGAGATCAGTGGAGAAATAACTCCAGAAAGAATGAAGGGATGGAGCCAGAGCAAAAACAACACCCAGTTGTGGATGGGACTGGTGATAGAAGCAAGGTCCGATGCCATAAAGAGCAATATTGAATAGGAAGCTGGAATGTCAGGTCCATGAATCAAGGCTAATTGGAAGTGGTCAAACAGGAGCTGGCAAGAGTGAACGTCGACATTCCAGGAATCAGCGAACTAAAATGGACTGGAATGAGTGAATTTAACTCAGATGACTGTTATATCTATTACTGCAGGCAGGAATCCCTTAGAAGAAATGGAATAGCCATCATGGTCAACAAAAGAGTCTGAAATGCAGTACTTGGATGCAATCTCAAAAATGACAGAATGATCTCTGTTCATTTCCAAGGCAAACCATTCAATTTCACAGTAATCCAAGCCTATGCTGCAACCAGTAATGCTGAAGAAGCTGAAGTTGAATGGCTCTATGAAGACCTACAAGACCTTTTAGAACTAACACCCCCAAAAGATGTCCTTTTCATTATAGGGGACTGGAAGGCAAAAGTAGGAAGTCAAGAAACACCTGGAGTAACAGGCAAATTTGGCCTTGGAATACGGAATGAAACAGGGCAAAGGCTAATAGAATTTTGCCAAGAAAATGGACTGGTCATAGCAAACACCCTCTTCCAACAACACAAGAGAATACTCTACACATGGACATCACCAGATGGTCAACACTGAAATCAGATTGATTATATTCTTTGCAGCCAAAGATGGGGAAGCTCTATACAGTCAGCAAAAACAAAACCGGGAGCTGACTGTGGCTTAGATCATGAACTTCTTATTGCCAAATTCAGACTGAAATTGAAGAAAGTGGGGAAAACCACTAGACCATTCAGGTATGACCTAAATCAAATCCCTTATGATTATACAGTGGAAGTGAGAAATAGATTTAAGGGCCTAGATCTGATAGATAGAGTGCCTGATGAACTATGGAATGAGGTTCGTGACATTGTACAGGAGACAGGGATCAAGACCATCCCCATGGAAAAGAAATGCAAAAAAGCAAAATGGCTGTCTGGGGAGGCCTTACAAATAGCTGTGAAAAGAAGAGAAGCGAAAAGCAAAGGAGAAAAGGAAAGACATAAACATCTGAATGCAGAGTTCCAAAGAATAGCAAGAAGAGATAAGAAAGCCTTCTTCAGCGATCAATGCAAAGAAATAGAGGAAAACAACAGAATGGGAAAGACTAGAGATCTCTTCAAGAAAATTAGAGATACCAAGGGAACATTTCATGCAAAGATGGGCTCGATAAAGGACAGAAATGGTATGGACCTAACAGAAGCAGAAGATATTAAGAAGAGGTGGCAAGAATACACAGAAGAACTGTACAAAAAAGATCTTCATGACCCAGATAATCATGATGATGTGATCACTAATCTAGAGCCAGACATCTTGGAATGTGAAGTCAAGTGGGCCTTAGAAAGCATCACTACGAACAAAGCTAGTGGAGGTGATGGAATTCCAGTTGAGCTATTTCAAATCCTGAAAGATGATGCTGTGAAAGTGCTGCACTCAATATGCCAGCAAATTTGGAAAACTCAGCAGTGGCCACAGGACTGGAAAAGGTCAGTTTTCATTCCAATCCCAAAGAAAGGCAATGCCAAAGAATGCTCAAACTACCGCACAATTGCACTCATCTCACATGCTAGTAAAGTAATGCTCAAAATTCTCCAAGCCAGGCTTCAGCAATACGTGAACCGTGAACTCCCTGATGTTCAAGCTGGTTTTAGAAAAGGCAGAGGAACCAGAGATCAAATTGCCAACATCCGCTGGATCATGGAAAAAGCAAGAGAGTTCCAGAAAAACATCTATTTCTGCTTTATTGACTATGCCAAAGCCTTTGACTGTGTGGATCACAATAAACTGTGGAAAATTCTGAAAGAGATGGGAATACCAGACCACCTGACCTGCCTCTTGAGAAATCTGTATGCAGGTCAGGAAGCAACAGTTAGAACTGGACATGGAACAACAGACTGGTTCCAAATAGGAAAAGGAGTACGTCAAGGCTGTATATTGTCACCCTGCTTATTTAACTTCTATGCAGAGTACATCATGAGAAACGCTGGACTGGAAGAAACACAAGCTGGAATCAAGATTGCCGGGAGAAATATCAATAACCTCAGATATGCAGATGACACCACCCTTATGGCAGAAAGTGAAGAGGAGCTAAAAAGCCTCTTGATGAAAGTGAAAGAGGAGAGTGAAAAAGTTGGCTTAAAGCTCAACATTCAGAAAACGAAGATCATGGCATCCGGTCCCATCACTTCATGGGAAATAGATGGGGAAACAGTGGAAACAGTGTCAGACTTTATTTTTTGGGGCTCCAAAATCACTGCAGATGGTGACTGCAGCCATGAAATTAAAAGACGCTTACTCCTTGGAAGAAAAGTTATGACCAACCTAGATAGTATATTCAAAAGCAGAGACATTACTTTGCCGACTAAGGTCCGTCTAGTCAAGGCTATGGTTTTTCCTGTGGTCGTGTATGGATGTGAGAGTTGGACTGTGAAGAAGGCTGAGCGCCAAAGAATTGATGCTTTTGAACTGTGGTGTTGGAGAAGACTCTTGAGAATCCCTTGGACTGCAAGGAGATCCAACCAGTCCATCCTAAAGGAGATCAGTCCTAGGTGTTCATTGGAAGGACTGATGCTGAAGCTGAAACTCCAATACTCTGGCCACCTCATGTGAAGAGTTGACTCATTGGAAAAGACTCTGATGCTGGGAGGTATTGGGGGCAGGAGGAGAAGGGGCAACAGAGGATGAGATGCTGGATGGCATCACCAACTCGATGGACATGAGTCTGCGTGAACTCCGGGAGTTGGTGATGGACAGGGAGGCTTGGCGTGCTGCGATTCATGGGGTCACAAAGAGTCGGACACGACTGAGCGACTGAACTGAACTGATGGATGAATATACTGTCTACATGCTGACAGTTTTATATCTCTGTGTCGGCATCTCTTCTGAACTCCAAATGTACATGTGTTCTCAGTCAGTCGTGTTCTACTCTGCGACCCCGTGGACTGTAGGCTGCCAGGCTCCTCTGTCCATGGGATTTTTCAGGCAAGGATACTGGAATAGGTTGCCATTCCTTCTCCAGGGTATCTTCCAAACCCAGGAATGGAGCCCATCCACATCTCTTACATTTCCTGCGTTGGCAGGCAGATTCTTTGTGCCACTTGAGAAGCCTCCCAGTTATACCTGTCAATTCCCAATTTAAAATCTCCACTTGAGTGTCTGATGGATGCATCCAAGTTAACAGGTCCAGATCTTAGCTTGTTTCTCCTGTCAAACCTTCTCCATCTGTTATCTGCTGCTTCTCAATTGAGGGCGACTTCATCCTTGCAAGCGATCAGGCATGATGATAGCCATCTCAGTTTCTCACTTTGGCTCACAATCCATATTTAATCTGTCAGGAATTCTGTAGGTCTATGTTTAAAAGGTACCCAACATCTTTTATCATCCTGGTCCACGCTGTCACCACCTTTCACTTGGGTTACTGCAGCAGCTTCCTGCTTCCATCCTTGTCCCCTCCCGAGTAGGCAGAATGGTCTGTTAACCTGCAGTCAGGCCAGCTTGCCTCTCTATTGAAATCCTTGCAGTGGCTACTGTTTCACTCAGACTAAAATGCCCAAGCCCTTGAGATGGCCACAGGACTCTGCACTAGAGTTCCTCGACCTTTTTGGTACCAGGGAGTGGTTTCGTGGAAGGCAGTTTTTTCACAGACCTGGGGAGTGTGGAGGACGGTTTGGGGATGATTCAAGTGCATTACACTTATTCTGAACTTTATTTCTATTATTGCATCACCTTCACTTCAGATCATCAGGCATTACATCCCAGAGGTTCGCGACCCCAGCTCTATGCAATCTGCCTGCCTCCTCTTATTTTAACCTAATATTCTCCCTCCGGACTTCCCTGGTGACTGCGCAGTGGTAAAGAATCTGCTTGCCAATGCAAGAGATGCAGAAGATTCGGGTTCAATCCCTGGATTGGGAAGATTCCCTGGAGGAGGAAATGGCAACCCACTTCAGTATTTTTGCCTGGGAAATCCCATGCATGGAGGAACGTGGTGGGCTATGGTCCATAGGATTGCAAAAGTCAGACATGACTGCATGCGCACGCACACACACACACACACACACACACACACCACACACTCCCTTTGACTTTTACTGCACTCCAGCCTCACTGGCCTCCAGCTTGTTTGTTTTTTTACCAAGGTCTGTTTCTTGTCTCTTTTTTAAATTCAGATATCTGTGCACTATTTTCCTCATCACTTTTAAGTTTGTGCTAACAGGCCACCTTCCAAATAAGGCCTACCACGATCTAATTTAATCGCCATTTGCAGCCTACTCCCAATGCACTTTCAAGGGGTGGCTTCTCCATGGAACACAGTATGAACAGTGTCCTTGGCACTGTGGAAAGTACCATTCCCTTCTTACATGGATAATGTGTAACCAACCAAAGTGTTATGCTTACTGTTTGTCTCCCTTAACTAATATGTAAGCTCTCCAGGGAGAGGAATGTTTGTACTCCCTGGTGTATCCCAGACATATTGAACAATCCATGGGTACACATAATGGGTACTTAGTGAATACTTGTGAAATGAATAGACAAGGAGATTGTTTTCAGTTCTTTGGTATTACAAATAATATTTGTAATAGAGTAGTGAGTACCTGTGAGGATTAAGTTTATGTGTCAAGCTGACTGGGCTAAGAAATGCCCCATTTCATCACACATTATTCTGGGTATGTCTGTGAGGATACTTTTTTGGATGAAATTGACATTTGAATCTGTAGACTGTGTAAAGCCTCTGGCCCTCCCTAATGCAGATGGACCCCATCCAACCCTGAATAGGAGAGAAGGCTGGAGGGAATTCTTCTTGCCTGACTGCTTGAGACTTTGGTCTTTCCTGGCCTTTGAACTCAAGACTGAAATATCAGTTTTTCCTGGTTTTTGAGCCTGCTGGATTTTGAACTGAAACTTATACCTTCGGCTCTCCCGGGCCTTCAGCTTGACAGCTGCAGTTCTTGGAGCTTCTCAGCCTCCATAATTGCAGGAGCCAATTCCTTATAATAAATCTCTTTATATATATCTATATGTGTATTATATGCATGTGTCTATCTGTCTACCTACCTATTGATAGATAATTATATACATCTGTGCCCTACTAGTTCTGTTTCTCTCTAAAACTGATTAATACAATATTCTTAGCTTGTCTCTTTGTGAGCATATGTAAGAATTTATCTAGGTAGATGATATGGGAGAGAAATTGCTTGGTCTTAGAATGTAGACATTAAATTTTACTAGATATTATAAAGTACTATCGGAGAAGGCAATGGCACCCCACTCCAGTACTCTTGCCTGAAAAATCCCATGGACAGAGGAGCCTGGTGGGCTGCAGTCCATGGGATCGCTGAGGGTTGGACACGACTGAGCGACCTCACTTTCACTTTTCACTTTCATGCATTGGAGAAGGAAATGGCAACCCACTCCAGTGTTCTTGCCTGGAGAATCCCAGGGACAGGGAAGCCTGTTGGGCTGCTGTCTATGGGGTCACACAGAGTCGGACATGACTGAAGTGACTTAGCAGCATAAAGTACTATACTAATCTATATTTCTGCAACTGTGTAAAAGTTTGTGTTCCCACATCATTTTGCCAACCCCAATAACCAACCTGATGGTTTTAATTTTTATTTATTTATGTATTTTTAAAATATTTATTTATTTGGCTGTACCACGTCTTAGTTGGGACCTACAGAGTCTTTTATCCTCACTGCAGCATACAGGATCTTTAGTCGTGGAATGTGGGATCTAGTTCCCCAACAGAGCCTTAGCCACTGAACCGCCTGAGAAGTCCCAACCTGATGGTTTTGAAATGGTATCTTTTAAAATGATTTTGTCCCTCACTGTACTAGTTTTACCTATATGAAATTACATTTTTGTGAGCCAAAAACTATTGAATACTGATAATTCAGTGGGGTCTAATCTGACAGTGACTACCTATGCAATTACAAACTCGTTGCCATTCATGTTTCTTCTTTTATAAATTACTTGTTCATATGATTTCAACATTTTTCTTTTATATTGTTTCCCCCAACCCGCTCATGGCCTTTCTCCATTTTTGAAATTCTTCTTTATATGAATACCTTTTCCTGGTCTATGGTTGAGGTGTGTTTTCTCATACAGATATGTGTTATTTTAATGTCCACATTGACCATTCTTCTATGATTTGTGCTGTTATTGTCTTAAGAACTTCATCCATACCCTGAGGTCATAAGTATATTATCGTATATTTTGGTCTATCATTTAAAAATTTTTTATTTTAAATTGAAGAATAGTGTCTCAGGTGTACAGCAAAGTGGTTCGGTTATACATATATGTGAATATGCATATATATTTTTTCAGACTTTTCCATTATAGGTTATTACAGATACTGAGTATAATTTGCTATAATACGCATAAGTCCTTGTTTATCAGTCTTGTATACAGTAGTATGCATCTGTTAATCACAAATTCCAAATGTATCTCTCCCTCTTCTCCTTTGGTAACCATAGGTTTGTTTTCTGTTTGTGAGTCTGTTTCTTTCTGATAAAGAAGTTCATTTGTATCTTTTTCTTTTAGATTCCACATATCAGTGATTTTGTCGTTGCTGTTGTTGTTATTGTTCGGTCGCTCAGTCACGTCGAATTCTTTGCAACCCCATGGATTGCAGCACACCAAGCTTCCTGGTCCTTCACCCTCCTGGAATTTGCTCAAACTCATGTCCATTGAGTCGATGATGCTGTCCAACCATCTCATCCTCTGTCACTCCCTTCTCTTGCCCTCAATCTTTCCCAGCAGCAGGGTCTTTTTCAGTGCGTTGGCTCTTCTCATCAGGTGGCTTCAGTATTGGAGCTTCAGCTTCAGCGTCAGTCCTTCCAGTGAATATTCAGGGTTGATTTCTTTTAGGATTGACTGGTTGGATCTCCTTGCAGTCCAAGGGACTCTCAAGAGTCTTCTCCAGCACCACAGTTCAAAAGCATCAATTCTTTGGTGCTCAGCCTTCTTTATGGTCCAACTCACATCTGTACGTGACTAGTAGGAAAACTATAGTTGATGTGATATTTGTCTTTCTGACTTATTAGCATGATAATCTTGAGGTCCATCCACATTGCTACAAATAGCATTATTTCATTCTTTTTTATGGCTGAGTAATAATACATCATATATCTGTATCTATATCTATCTGTATCTATATACTACCCTTTCTTAAACCAGCCCTCAGTTGATGGACACTTGCGTTGTTTCCATGTCCTGACTATTATAAGTAGTGCTGCTATGAACATTGGGTTGCACATATCTTTTCGAGTTAGAGTTTTCTCCAGATATATGCCCAAGAGTGGGATTGCTAGATCATATGGTAATTCTATTTTTAGTTTTTTAAGGTACCTCCACACTGTTCTCCATTGTGGCTGCAATTTACATTCCCACCAACAGTGTAGGAGGGTTCCCTCTTCTCCACATCCTCTCCAGCATTCATTTTTTGTAGCTTTTTCCCCCCACATTGTGTGACTTGTGGGATTTTAGTTCCCCAGGATTGAACCTGGGCCCTTGGCAGTGAAAATGCAGAGTTCTAACCACTGGACAACCAGGATATCCCCTGTAGACTTTTTGATGTTGGCCATTCTGGTCAATGTGAAGTGATACCTCGTGGTTTGTTTTGCATTTCTCCAATAATTGACTACGATGAGCATCTTTCCATGTGCCTGCTGTCCACCTGTCTGTCTTTGGAGAAATGTCTATTTAGGCCTTCTACCCATTTTTTTGATTGGGTTGTCTATAAATTTTTAAAAGTTTTGCTTTTTCCATTAGATTTGGGATCATCGTGGAAATTTTTTTGGTATTCCAGGGTATGGTGTGTGATATGGATGAGAGAAGGGGTCTTATTTTTCCATGTGGATTGAAAACTTTATCCTTTCCCCATCAGTTTGCAATGCCGTCTCCATTATCGTTAAGTTCTAAGAAACGTGGGTTTCTCTTGGCTCCCTCTTTTATGGCCCGCTGGTCTATTTGCCTGTCCTTGCACCAATAACACACTTACTAATCACTGTAAGTTTATACTGAGTTTTGATAAATGAGAGGGCAACTATTCTTGCCTTGTTTTCCTTCAAATTTGTCTTACTGTTCTTGTATTATTTCTTCTTTCAGTATTGGATAGAATTTTGCAGTGTGTTTCAAACTGAATTTGCTAGTCACTTGAAATATACCTTTTCATAAGGAGAAAAATATCTTTATTCCTTTGTTATGGTTGAGTTAGAGTGAGTTATGTGGAATCAGTGAATTAACTATCACCAAAGCTGGCAGGAAAAATCAACAGCCCATGACAAAAAAAAAAAGGTTATGACAATAAGTGATCCATTCTCTACAGCAAATATTGTGACTTTCCTATTACAAACATGTTCCCAGTAGCAGAGTTACAAATCAACAGTCTCTCGAGCAATTTAAAATTAATATTACAGGAAAACATGATGACTTCATGAGATCAAGGTACAGAGTAAGTATACATTTAACTTTTTATAATCATAGGCCTGTAAGTTTTTATTAGTCTTTCCTTTACCTACCTAACAAGATGTAAGGGCTCATTCAGGGCTTGGAAACAGACTTCCCAGTTCTCCTTGCCCCACTTCTGCAAGTTCCTGACTAGCAGTTGCTAGCTAGCTCTTCCTGGCAGCCTCTGAGTCAAATGAGCCTCGCTATCCAGTCAGTGAATTAGTTAGTATTCAGCAGTTTTCTTAATGCTAGCTTTCAGATCTCTCATAATCTCTACTTTGGAACTTAATTTACTATTTAATTCATCTATTAAACTTGTTGGTGGAGAGAATCAATTTTTTTTGTTTCAATAACTATTTTTAATTTCTGTAAGTTTTATCTTTTTTTCAATCCTTCCTGTTCTGTTTTCATAGTGCCGTATTCTTTTATTTTCTATTCCTTTCTTTTAAAAATCTCTCTAATTAATTTTTAAATATGCTTATTTCATAATATCTTTCAGACTATCCTTGAGGGGCTAATCCTCGTGCATCAATGGGGATCATGTATTCAGGTATATTATGTATTTTTTTTTTTTAATTTTTGGTTTACCACTTAACCTAAAGTTTTATCTCCTGCCCTTGTGTGTCATTAAATTCAGGCTCCTGGTGTTTAGTACCTACTGTTGGGTCCCCTGGGAGCAGCATATCTATGTGCTTTCAACCATGGGCATGGTCAGTTCGTGTGCATCTCAGCCTGCATTTCAGATCACTCTTTCTCAGAGACTTGTTTTCTTTTTCTGTGTTCCTTTGTATGTCATTTCTCTGGGTTTATAGTATATGGCATTCTACTTCAGGTCATTCTTCCATGTTGCCAGATATGATAGTTAAATTTTTGAAAGAAAAAAATTTTTTTACTTAATTTTTATACATACATTGTTGAAAAATCTAAAGTCAAAAAATTATGTTCTACTTGAAGAGATTATTACTATTAGCATTATATTAATTCTATATCTTTGTAATCTTGTTTGTGCATATGTGTATATGTATGTGTGCAGGTGTGTAAACACTAATATAATTATTGTTAAAGAGGAATTATCCTCGTACTATTTAATAACATGATTTTCAAAAATTAAATATAAAGTAAAAATATTTACATGTTAACCACTATATTCCTACTAGGTGCTTTTTAAAGGCTACAAAGTATACCATCATGATGCCATAATGTAATTTATTCCACCAATTGTGTTGTTGAACATTTTTTAAATGTTTGTGGTTATAAACAATTCTGATACAAATGACCTTAGAAGTGCATCTTTGCCTGCATCTTTATTTATTTAGAATAAGTTGCTGAAAGCAGAATAGCTGGGTAATATGAATATTTTTGTTATTTACTGACAAATTGAGTTGTTTTCTTCTGGGACAGTTATCAGCCAGACTCTCTTTCCTAAATTCTTGTTTACCAGATATTGAAGATTGAAATGACATGAACCTATATTTTTATGTATCTCTTCCTAGAGCTGTAGGCGTAGCACTAACATTTTCTCCCAAGGTTGGGGAGTGAGTTTCTGGCGTGTCTTTCCTACCTAACTCCACCCTGTCAGAGTTAATAGGAATTCCATGTGTCACACGTGCTCTGAAGCATCAGTACGTGCTTTGAAGGAGACGGGGTTCTCTATGATTACTTTTCAACCTGAAAAACAGTACATATGCCTCACATTTATCTGCTCCACTTACCGGAGCAGCCCCATCCTGCCTCAATGAACTTTATGAGATTAACAGATGCTGTTTCTTTTTTTAATATACTTTTTATTTTGTATTGGCGTATAGCCAATTAACAATGCTGAGATAGTTTCGGGTGGACAGCTGAGGGACTTAGCCATCAGAATGTATCCATTCTCCCCCAAACTCCCCTCCCATCCAGGCCGATACATAACATTAAGCAGAGTCTCTTGTGCTAAACACTAGGTCCTTGTTGATTATCTGTTTTAAACATAACAGTGTGTACCGGTCCATCCCAGACTCCCAGCCTGCCCCTTGTGTGCTTAGTCGCTCAGTCATGTCTGACTCTTTGCAACCCCATGAATTGTGGCCCACCAAGCTCCACTGTCGATGGGGATTTTCCAGGCCAGAATACTGTAGCCTTTCCCTTCTCCAGGGATCTTCCCAACCCAAGGATCAAACCCAGGTCTCCCACATCGCAGGTGGATTCTATACCGCCTGAGCTACCAGGGAAGCCCAAGAATACTGGAGTGGATAGCCTGTCCCTTCTCCAGGGGATCTTCCCGACAGATGCTATTTCTTTAATCTGTGTTACTATACTGTCAGGTAACAGCATCATTCTGAGGTTACTAGAACTGAAGCACAGAACAGTGATGAGAGATGGACAAAAAAACCTGTGAGAGAATATTCTTCACGTCTTCCAATCTCTACGTCCATCTGTACTTCCCTCTAAAGTCATTTATGTAACAGAATGCTATATCAGAAAACTCCAAGTTTTTTTTTCCTGTGAAACTTTATTTATTTTTTTAATTTATTTATTTTTTACTTTATTTTACTTTACAATACTCTGTTGGCTTTGCCATACATCGACATGAATCCACCACAGGTTCCAAGCTGGTTTTTACTATTCTTTTGGTTAAATTGTAGATTATGTAAAATCTTGCCGTTTATTCTTGTTTAAAAACATTGAAAGGAGGCATGATATGACTCTAATAAACTATAATTAATTTTGTTAGGTTTCATAATGGCATCTTGTCATAGAAGAATATGTTGTTGTTTAGACACTAAGTTGTGTCCAACTCTTTTGTGACCCCATGGACTGCAGCCCACCAGGTACCTCTGTCCATGGGATTTTCCAGGCAAAAGAATAGTGGGGTGGGTTGCCATTTGATCTTCCCAATCCAGAGATCAAACCCATGGCTTCTGCATTGACAGGCAGATTCTTTACCGCTAAACCAACAGGGAAGCCCGTAGAATATACACATGGGAACTCGCAGGTAGTCCAGTGGTTAGGGCTCTGTGCTTTCACTACCAAGGGCAGAGGTTCTATCCCTGGCTGGTGCACTAAGATCCTGCATGCTGTGCAGCATGGCCAAAATCAATATGCGTATGTATTTTAGATATGCATGTCAAAGCACACGAAGTCT
>SJYV01028227.1:0-15126 GCA_006410875.1 Neotragus pygmaeus
GTGTGGTATGGTGGCCAGAGTCCCCAGATGGTGACTTTTCCCGTGAGAATTCGGCCAGGGGCATCTGATGGGGAGATCCCCATGCCCGTGTGTCCACAGGGGCCTGCCGTCTTCCTGCCGCCTGTGTGTTGTTTCAGTGCTGACCTCTGCTCCTGGTGCTTCCCATTGGCAGAGCACACCCCTACCTGGGTGACATTCTGTGAGGGGGTACAGGAACCCAGGCAGTGCTGAAATTCAGATCCCCACCTTCTTTTCCTCATTGGGAGTCTTAATTCATAGCTCAGCAGCTACAGGCACCTTATTAACACAGTGAGTAGCTAATATTAATAGGGCATTTACTTGGTGCTAAGTACTGGATTAATTTAATTCTCAGAGAGATCTTATGAAGTAGGTACTGTTTTTTCTTTCTTTTTAAAATTCTTTTATTTATTTACTTGGCTGCACCAGGTCTTGGTTGCATCGTGTGGGATTCGGTTTCCTGACCAGGGATGGAACCTGGGTCCCCTGCATCGGGAGACTGGTGGTGTGAAATCTTAGCCCCTGGACCACAAGGGAAGTCTGGGTTCTTTTCCCCCACCCCACCCCTCCACTGCCCATTTGACAGTTGAAGAAACCCAGGCACTGAGAAGCTAAGTGACTTGCCTAGGTCACACAGCTTATAAGTGGTAAAACTGGAATTTGGATCCAGATAACTTGATGAGAGAGCTCACCATGTCCAAGTTCCCATGCCAAGCCTCTTGCATCTCAGCCTCCTCCCCACAGCTGGCCTAGGTTAGCCACCTTACAGCATCTTCTGAGGCTCATCTGACCAACACCAGGGACCCCTCAATTTTCAGTCACCTTCTCTTGTTTCAACTCTGAGCTCTGAGCCCGCACTGCTGCTGGGGGGACTCAGACTGGGGGGACTACCCTGGGACCTTTGTTTGCCTAAACTTGCCTGCCACCAAGCCACCACATTCATTCCACTCCAAATGTGAAAGCCTAACTAGCCAGAGGTTACCATTTATTCTGGGTGACCAGAGGGAGTGGTTAAGGATGCTCTGCCTCTCTTACTAGACAGGAAGTTCTCAAGTGTAAGGAACAGATACCCATTTTTCTCCATGCTCATTTACATCTGAGAAACAGAATATTTCCTGACACAACACATCGGTAAATATGGATGTCACGTCACCAGCAATCCAGCCACTACAGATGGTGAGCTGGTGAGCCCCGAGGGAACCCAGGAAGGGAAAAATACCTGCCATCTAGCAGACATCAGACAGCAGCCTCTCCCTATGGTGAGCCCCGAGGAAGCTCAGGATGTGAAAACAGTATACTGTGCTGAGTGAGGTGCAACATCAAAGGACTGATTTCAGGGAATCCAGACGCTTGCATCTTCCCACACCTAGAAAAGTGCTAAATTCCTTAACTTGGGTTATCTGGTTTTCTTCAACAATAACCTTTTCATGTTCAGACTACTTGTCCTTTATAGCAGAACTTCTATATAGCCTGGCTCCTCCTTGGAGCACTTCTCTCAGGGTTACTTGAGGTGCGATCCCCTAGACTCAAAGTCTTAAAAATTCCCACTGAATAAAGCATAGTTCTCAACTGTAAGGCTCAGAGAACCGTGCTCTGAAAGGACATTCAGGGACAGCCTCTAGTGGACTGACAAATTTTATTATCCAGCATCGCAGATATATGGTTTCAGCGGATATACGGTTTCAGGGAGGAGAGCATAAAGCAGACTTGCACGTAGCCTTTCTCGATAAAACATCAAAGCATTCAAGCATAAAATACAGTTCCCACCGCCCAAGCCATAACATAGGTTTGGCGAAACTCTAAAGGGAGTCTTATCATGAAACAACAGTCCTTGCTCCCAGAAAAAGGTGGTCAGAAGGAAGCCTCCGAACGCCTCAAGGCCAGGCGTACGACCCTTCGTCATCCGTTCTTAGCCTTGGGCGCTCGATGAATGCTCATAACCTTTTGTTATGCCCGTCCCAGCTTCCATCCTTCATCATGAGTGGAGCAAATACATTTTCAGTATTTGCTTAAAGCCTTCCAGCTCCCCCACGCTCAACTTTTGGGTTGTGAATGTTTCTAAAGCCCATACACCTGACACATAACATTTATGCTCCCCATTGAGGAAGACTGTGAAAGCACAGTGGTCATGAGAACTGACTTTAGGCTTAGACAGACCTGAACTTGAAGCCCTGGTGGCTTCCAAGCTGTGATCTTGGGCCAAGTACTTAACTCAGGGTGGGTAAGCTTTTTCTGTAAACGGTCACACAGTATACACATTCTTTTGTGGGCCACATGGTCTCTCCTACAAGAGCTCATCTCTGCGTTGTTCTCCCAGTCATACCTAAACCAATGGGTGTGGGTGTGTTCCTCTAGACTTTTATTCACAAAATTGGCAGTAGGCCTAGGGTAGTACACAGACCCATGATTTGCAGTTAAAAAAAAAAAAGATTGCAAAAGGACATCAGGGAGTTCCTTGGTGGTCCGGTGATGAGGACTCTGGCTTTCACTGCTGAGGGCCTGAGTTAAACTGTGGTGGTGTTAGGGGAATCACACTGATTGAAACCACCCACTCTGGCCAGGCACCATAGTAACCATTTGCATGAGTTGTTTTATGACAGGAGGTCCTGGTAAGGAACTTGGAACTAATAAGCCTCCACCAACCGGAAGAGTTCGGGAGAGGTCAAAAGGAGACACCACATGTCCACCTCCCAGAATCCTTCTCTCTGGCCTCTATCTTGGCTGAACAAGGTGTGCGCCACCAGGAAGGACTCTGAGTCAGAATGATTGGCGAAAGACGACCCAGAAACTAATCCCATCACCATAAAACCCGAGACTGCAAGCCACGTGACAGAGCAGTTCTCCTGGGTTCCCTTACCCTACTGCTCTCCACCCGGGTGCCCGTTCCCAGTAAAATCTCTTGCTTTGTCAGCAGACGTGCTTCCTCGGACAATTCATTTCCGAGTGTTAGACAAGAGCCCAGTTTCGGGCCCTGGAAGGGGTCCCCTTTCCTGCAACAGTGGGGGAACTAATTTGACACCAGCCAACACAGCCGAAACAAAAAAGATGAAACGAGACAACCCATGCATGTAAGTCCCATGTATCTTGCGCTCGATGTCCTTGGGCAGGACGGGACTTATTCCCTCATAATAACTCCATTCAGCTCAACTTTCTGAGCTCCACACCATGGTACTTGTATGTGTAGTATTTTACTTTTCTCTCCCTGTGAGATAATACCAAACGTTTGAGAAGTAGCCTACGGATAAAAAGCACCGGATTCTGGAACGAGACGGCCTGGCTCCGAATTCTGGGTCTGCCACTTCAGAGGTATGTGATCTTCCGAAAATTCACCTCCCTGACATAACGTTCCTCTGTTGCCCTGTGTGTAAAGCTGGGATGACATTAACAGTGTCTTCCTCTCCTAGGGTTGTTACCAGGATGAAATGGATCTGTACATCCTATCACCTGGGGTTCCTTAAAGACTCCAAAACCCAGGCCACAGGCAGACCAACCAAAGAACTCAAAATCTTTAGGAAGAGGCGGAGGCATCAGTACCTATGAAGCTACTACCCTACGTGGTTCTAATTTGTGTACAAGTTTAGAAGCAGAGTGTTAAACGGCTTAGCGCGCTGGGGATCGATCCTTCCAGGGCATCACTGCGCCCCTGGTTTCACACACGTCAGAACCAGCCTCCCACCTTCACCCCATCCTGCCCTAATTCACTGGATACCGTTCGCTCCTTTGCCCTCTGGGATCAGAAGGCCCAGCGAGGGCTCGCTGGGACTTGTAGTTCGTGCGACTCTCCGGCCTCGTTCTCGCCTCCCATTGGCTTTCGAAGACGCTCCTCCCCGAAGCTCGGCCAATGGCCGCGGCGCAGCTAACCCTCAAAGCAAGGAGCTAGGACCCAGCTCAGCAATCTCTGCAGGGAGGACGCGGGCGGCTGACTGCTCTGAGGCTGCGCACCGCGAGGAGTTCCCACGGTCCATAAGCAGGTAATCAATATCCCTGGAAGGGTACTGGGGCCCGGCCCAACGCCCCGGACCAGGGTCGGCCGTTTGCCGCAGATCTTGGCTTTGGCTTGGATTTTCAGTTTCCCCGGCCTTTTTTTTTTTTTTTTTGAGTAAATCCATTTCTCATCGGGCGAAAGGGAGTTTTCGGCAAACGATGACTTCCGATGACCTCTCTCAGCCTTGCATCACGTGGGGTTGGTGAGTTGGGGCTCCTTTTGTTGTTCGAGCTCTAGCTGGAAGCCCAGGCTCCTCCGAGAGCAGAGAGAAACAGGCGCGAGCTGAGAGCACGTTTGCTAAGGTCCTATAGCCAGGGAATACCAGGAGGGGTCTCTTGGGTCCTGTCCTAACAATCTAGAAACAATTCAGGTTGTTGAGGTTTGTAATGCTGAGGTTGCATCTGTTTCCAGTTAGTTCTTGGTAGCCTAAGGGGGAAGGGGTTATGTTAACCACAACAGCAAATATACCCAAAGGTATAAAACCATCCCTTCTGAGAAATCATAAAAGTGCCTCTTCTCATAGGTTTGAGCTGGTGGGAGTTAACAGGATGATTCACATGAACCGTGAAAGTGAAAGTTAGCCTGATTTGGTCCCCTGCTTCTATTAGAGTTGAGGTTTTACCCACGTGGTATTCAGTGCCAAGAATCTAGGGGCTGGGAGAAGGAAATTTTGTGAAAATAAATGTCCATGGTTTGAGATTTGCCCTGTGGTATGTAGTGAGTGGCATGGCCCGGCTCTCTTTGCTCCAGACAGTAATGTCTTTACTGCATTAGTTCGCAAACATTGGTTGAGCCTTACTAAGTTTTTAAAGCAGGGATTATTTCATAAAGGGGAGAGGCAGTTTATCGTGAACCATTCCAGTGTTCCAGGGGCAGCATGTAACGCTGCTTGTGGGACGAGGTAAGACTTTGCAGAAAAGGGAATAATTGAATGGAGTTTGAGGGATGGGCAGGAGCTAGTGAGATGAAAGAGAAGAGCATTTCGCCTGGAAAATAGCATGATGAAGGCAGGAAAGGAGCACTGATTTTGGACCTTGAGTCCTGAGCCTGGTTGGAGCAAGGGATTTCTTGTGGATAGTGGAAAACAAGAGAGGCGCATCTTGCAAGCCTCCTGCACTGCTGTAAGAGACTTGGATTTTGCCCTGAAAGCCCTAGAAACCGAATTTAGTAGATGTGTATCTTTGTTGTTGCTGTTGTTGAGTCGTGAAGTTGTGTTGGACTCTTTTGTGACCCCATGGCCTGTAGCCAGGCTCCTCTGTCCATGGGATTTCCCAAGGGTGAATACTGGAGTGGGTTACCATTTCCTTCTCCAGGGGATTTTTCTAACCCAGGGATAGAACCTGAGTCTCCTGCTTTGCTGGACAGGTTTTTTACCTATGAGGCACGAGGGAAACCCAGTGCCTACCTTAGATACTCTCTAATGTGGAAAAGTGTTGGAAAGAGACCACACCAGGGAGCTCATTGCAGTAATTGCCAGGAGAATTGCTGAGGATTTTAAAGACAATTGCATTTGAATGAGAGGAGAGATGAGTAAAATGTTGTGAACTCTTAAGTAAGTGAACACCATCAGTTCAGTTCAGTTCAGTTCAGTTGCTCAGTCATGTCCGACTCTTTTTGTGACCCCATGAATTGCAGCACACCAGGCCTCCCTGTTCATCACCATCTCTTGGAGTTCACTCAGACTCATGTCCATCGAGTCCCTGATGCCATCCAGCCATCTCATCCTCGGTCGTCCCTTTCTCCTCCTGCCCCCAATCCCTCCCAGAATCAGAGTCTTTTCCAATGAGTCAACTCTTCGCGTGAGGTGACCAAAGCATCATTCCTTCCAAAGAAATCCCAGGATTTATCTCCTTCAGAATGGACTGGTTGGATCTTCTTGTCGTCCAAGGGACTCTCAAGAATCTTCTCCAACACCACAGTTCAAAAGCATCAATTCTTCGGGACTCAGCACTCTTCACAGTCCAACTCTCACATCCATATATGACCACAGGAAAAACCATAGCCTTGACTAGACGGACCTTAGTCGGCAAAGTAATGTCTCTGCTTTGGAATATACTATCTAGGTTGGTCATAACTTTTCTTCCAAGGAGTAAGCGTCTTCTAATTTCATGGCTGCAGTCACCATCTGCAGTGATTTTGGAGCCCAAAAAAATAAAGTCTGACACTGTTTCCACTGTTTCCCCATCTATTTCCCATGAAGTGATGGGACCGGATGCCATGATCTTCGTTTTCTGAATGTTGAGCTTTAAGCCAACTTTTTCACTCTCCTCTTTCACTTTCATCAAGAGGCTTTTTAGCTCCTCTTCACTTTCTGCCATAAGGGTGGTGTCATCTGCATATCTGAGGTTATTGATATTTCTCCCGGCAATCTTGATTCCAGCTTGTGTTTCTTCCAGTCCAGCGTTTCTCATGATGTACTCTGCATAGAAGTTAAATAAGCAGGGTGACAATATACAGCCTTGACGTACTCCTTTTCCTATTTGGAACCAGTCTGTTGTTCCATGTCCAGTTCTAAGTGTTGCTTCCTGACCTGCATACAGATTTCTCAAGAGGCAGGTTAGGTGGTCTGGTATTCCCATCTCTTTTCAGAATTTTCCACAGTTGATTGTGATCCACACAGTCAAAGGCTTTGACATAGTCAATAAAGCAGAAATAGATGTTTTTCTGGAACTCTCTTGCTTTTTCCATGATCCACCGGATGTTGGCAATTTCATCTCTTGTTCCTCTGCCTTTTCTAAAACCAGCTTGAACATCAGGAAGTTCATGGTTCACATATTGCTGAAGCCTGGCTTGGAGAATTTTGAGCATTACTTTACTAGCATGTGAGATGAGTGCAATTGTGCGGTAGTTTGAGCATTCTTTGGCATTGCCTTTCTTTGGCAATGAACACCATACCTAGTATTAAAAATATATTGAGGTGAATGCTGTCTCTTGAGTTTTCCACCTATGACTATCTTTTTTAAGGAAATGACAAGCCTTTTTTTCTTTCCTTAAACCGCAGACATTGCTTTAGGTCAAAATTTGGGTCCCATTTTATGAAGGAGAAATCATCACAAATGTTAAGGATGTTGAAATCTGGATGATTAGACATATGGCTCAAATTATCTTGTAATCCAGGAGATACAAATTAAACCCATAATTAGATCACTTTATATCTATCAGATTAGAAATTAGGAAGTTTTTTACTCTCAAGAGTATCAATTGTTTGAAAGATATCAGATATTTGGAAGTATATTTTAGGACAGTACAGCTGCTAGCAAAATAGGTATATCTTCCAAGACTCAGTGGTTCTACTCCTAAAGTACCAGAGAGACATTTGTATACAAGGCGATGAGTGTAAGAATGCTTTTGCAACATTTTAATAGTTAAAAAAAAAAAAAAAGTAGAAGCCTACATGTTTGTTAGTAGGAGAATGTTTATAAAGTGGATATATGTATTTTAAAGTATAATAAATTGCTTGGAATGAAATAATTTACAATAGTGGTTACCTTGTGGTATTCGGAGAATGGGACAGGACAATGGGGGACTGTTTTACCTGTAATGTTTTATTTGTTTATGAAGAAAGAGGTTTAACAGATTTACAAAATATTAGCAGTTGATCTGTATGATGGTAACAGGTATTTTATATTTGTACATTTCTGTAGTTTAACGTGTATCCTTCAATTTCTTAAAATATAAGTTGTAGCAAAATTTAACTTAAGAATTTACATCTAGTTATAAAAGTCATACTCGTTCATTTGGGGAAAGACTACAAACTATTATTAATCCTAGATTTCAAAAAATAGTAATTTGGAAGAAACTTAAAGAAATTCAAATGCCAAAAAGCAGTGAAAATAAAAGTGTAGAAAAACCATTAATCAAAAATCAAATCCTTCTAGACATTAGTAAATTTAAAAAATCTTTCTTGACTATGTGTATTTTGAAATATGTTATAGCTGCTTGTACATCTTGAAATGTTAAAAGGTAATTTTTTAAAAGTGAAGGGGGCGACAGAGGATGAGCTGGTTGGAAGGCTTTCCTGACTTAATGGACAAGTTTGAGCAAACTCTGGGACATAGTGAAGGACAGGGAAGCCTGGCAAGCTGCAGTCCATGGGGTTGCAGAGTTGGATGTGACTTAGTGACTGAACAACAACATCACTCTATATATATTACTGTCAGCTGAAAGGAGATTCCAAGTACAAAGTACATTTGTAGAATAGAAATACTGAAACGTGCAATGGGAAACCTGGCTTCTTTCTTTCAAAGGGGGAGTCACTTGCACCTCCGCTTAATAGAATTCATTTGCATGTTTTTAGACAATAATTATTTTCATTTTTAGTATTTACAGAGTTGTGGGGAAAAGAAGTTCCATAGAATCATTGCAGGTAGATTCTTTACCAACTGAGCCACCAGGGAATCCTCCATAGAATCACAATTAGGTAACTTTGAAGGACATACTCTAATCCAGAATGTGCTTTGCTACTGAATCATAAATGTTCCCTATGAAAAAACATTGATTCTCTCACTTGAACAAAATCCATTTTTTTGAGATTTGAGATAAGACTACTTGGATTTTCTTTTCTTTCTTTCTTTTTTTCCCCCATTTTACTCTTGAAACAGAAAATCAAAGGCTATGGGAACTGAATGGGCCATTAATAATTTAGTTCTACCATCCCATTTGACAGATGAACAATTAAGGTGAGGCAGGATCTCCTTGGACTTAGGAACCGTAGTAACTTAGTAACTGAAGAGAAATTTCACCTGACATTTGTTAAAAAGACAAGATGGGGACTTCCTTGGTGGTCTAGTAGTTAGGACTTTGTCCTTCCAGTGCATGGGGCCTGGGTTTGATCCCTGGCTGGAGAACTAAAATCCCACATGCCATGTAATGTAACCATTTTTTAAAAAAATGACAAGATGGATTTTATTCTAGCCATTGTATTAGAGGAGAAAGACTTCCATATAGAACTGAACTCAACTCCAAATACATCAAGGACAACTGAGATTTATTGGCAGTAGGCAGAGTGGGAGGGACAATGGCTGAAAAATTGCTAAGAGAAGCTTGATTAGATGCCAAAGATGAGAGATTCTTGCAGGATTCTTGCTAAACCTGGGCTCAGTGGGCCAAAGTCTTGTCGGGAGGAGGGCTCAGAGGAACTTGACTTCAGTTCGGTGAAAGAGGGCTCCTTGTCTCCTGTCCTTGTCTCTTTTGCATGTTATCAGCCAGGAACCACTTGCATGATGATTTTGTTGTAAGCCCCCAAAGAACAGAGGGCAAGATCTAAAACCTGTAGGTTTGGAAGTCTCTTTACAGATGTCATTGTCTTCCCAGCTGCTTTGGTTGGCTTTAATGGTTCGCAATTGCTAACCCAGAGCAAGTAGCAAGGACAGGGCTGATGTGCGAGCTCACGGGGGTGGTTAAAGTCTGGGCTTTGATGTAAGACCTAGATTTGAATTTGATCCTGCTATTTAGATGGTCCTCTAACTGTAGCCTTGTTACTTCTATTGCTGGTGACAGTTGATCTGGTATGTGCACTCGGGTCTGTCCCAAAACTCCCCTATTGGATCAGACCCCACTTGATGGTGCTGCCTGAAGTGGAGTCCTTCAGTTGAATCAGTGACTTCGTGTAGCCCTGTAACATGAGAGGGTTGCTGGACCAGTGGGAGCAGCGAGGACCTGGCATTGGAGGCTGGTAAAATTCATTTGTAAAGGCTTGTCCATTGACTTTGACTTTGTGTGGTTCAAGTTCTCCTTTGATGGGCTCTTCTTCTAAGACCTTTTTGTAACCAATTACCCACAAGTGTCTTAAAATGGTCAGGTGATGAAGAACAGGCATGTTGGGTATCCTGCTGCTGGAGGAAACTTGGAGGCCCCGGAGTGTAGGGTGTAGCCCTCCCACCTGTGGTTACAGGGCATCTGAGATAGTCACAAAAACAATGCTCTTTTGGTGTGACAAGCAAGGTGGTGTAGTAGAAGAAGCAATCTTCAGAAGCAGATCTGTGTGTCACGCAGCAGTGCCACTTTCTACCAAGTTTCTCTTCCTTTGCTAGTCTGTCTCAGCTGAAGAGGGTAATGAGACTGCTCACAGGCTGTTGTGAGGATGGGAAAGTGCCTTGCACACTCCATGGTTCATAGATACCCACACATATCCCGACCTCCCTTCCTGTGTGGCATAGAAACAACAGAATACTCTTGGGTACCTTTCCTCTCTCCTCTGGTTAGAGCAACAGCTCCCTTGGATCATTTTCTCCCTGCAAATGGTTAGCAGACTAAACACATACCCCTGAGCATCCTCTCAGAGGCCTTCCCACTCTCGGCACTTTTAAGAACTACCTTTTTCTTTTAAAGTTGTCACTATATCCCATTATAAGGATGTATTATATTTGATTTAGGGCTTCCCTGGTGGCTCAGATGGTAAAGAGTCTGCCTGCAATGCAGGAGACCCAGGTTCGACTCCTGGATTGGGACGATCCCCTGGAGAAGGGAATGGCAACCCACTCCAGTATTCTTGCCTGAAAAATCCCATGGATGGAGGAGCCTGGTGGGCTACAGTCAATGGGGTCGCAAAGGATTGAATATGACTGAGCTGCTAACACACACACACACATACACACACACACATACACACACATATAATTGATTTGATAAATAGTACCCTGTAGATGGAAAAGCCCCTGATGTTGGAAAAGATTGAAGGCAAAAGAAGAGGGTAGCAGAGGATGATTAGATAGGATTATCAACTCAGTTCAGTTCAGTTGCTCAGTCATGTCTGACTCTTTGCGACCCCATGAATCGCAACACTCCAGGCCTCCCTGTCCATTACCAACTCCTGGAGTTCACTCAAACACGTCCATCGAGTTAGTGATGCCATCCAGCCATCTCATCCTCTGTTGTCCCCTTCTCCTCCTGCCCCCAATCCCTCCCAGCATCAGAGTCTTTTCCAATGAGTCAACTCTTCACAAGAGGTGGCCAAAGTATTGGAGTTTCAGCTTTAGCATCAGTCCTTCCAAAGAACACCCAGGGCTGATCTCCTTCAGAATGGACTAGTTGGATCTCCTTGCAGTCCAAGGGACTCTCAAGAGTCTTCTCCAACACCACAGTTCAAAAGCATCAATTCTTTGGCGCTCAGCTTTCTTCACGGTCCAGCTCTCACATGACTACTGGAAAAACCGTATCAACTCAGTGGACATGAATTTGCGCAAGCTCCGGGAGATAGTGGAGGACAGAGGAGCCTGGTGTGCTACAGTCCATGGGGATGGACATGACTTAGCTACTGGACAACAACAACAGACAACCCCCGTAAATGACCATTTATGTTGCCTCTGGGGTTTTCCTGCTACAAATGGGCGAGCTCCTTCACCTTCTTAAAATTTCCCGTTTTGAAAAGCGATACCTGCCACTCCCACCAGGACTTCCTCTTCTGTCTTTATTTCCTCCCCCGTATTCATCACCACTGCACAACCTCTCTCTTCTTGCTAGAATGTCAGCTCTGCAAAGGGTTTCGCCAGTTTGGCTCCCTGTTCAGCCCCTGTGAGCGCTGGGTGTTCAGACCCTGTGTGTTGGACGGATGAGTAGACAGGAAGAAGCAGAAGACGGCGCCTGTGTGACTGGGGCCATGAAGCGCCACGGGCAAGAAATAGTGGTCTTCCTGGGCCAGTTTGGCAGGGATCATTTACTTTTTTTTTTTGGCTGCGCTGAGTCTTCATTGCGGTGCTTGTCTAGTTGGCAGCCTGTGGACTAAGTTACCCTCTAGCGTATGGGATCCTCGTTCCCCAACCAGGGATCACGTCTGCGTCCCTTGCACTGGAAGGCAGATTCTTCCCTGGGAAGTCTCAGGGATCCTTGTTTACTTTTTATTCGTGAACTTTTTCACTCTCCTGAAACAAGAATCATANCCCTCTAGCGTATGGAATCCTCGTTCCCCAACCAGGGATCACGTCTGCGTCCCTTGCACTGGAAGGCAGATTCTTCCCTGGGAAGTCTCAGGGATCCTTGTTTACTTTTTATTCGTGAACTTTTTCACTCTCCTGAAACAAGAATCATAGATATGCTGCAAGATGATTTGTGACTTTGTTTTCCTGCGCTCGACTTCGTCAAGAATAGTGCTGACCAGGAAATTGCCATCTGAAACCTGCCATTTTGAGGCGTGTTCATTGCTAAGGGTGATGGAAGGATTGTATTACTTCACATCTTTCCTTCGCCCCTGACCCCATACATTTCCCAACATATTAGTGTATGTGTTTTCTAAGTGGCATTTCCCAATCAGTGTCACATGGTGAGGCTTGTAACTTGGCATTGTATTCAAGGAACCACAGCTCTGTGTTAATAATTAAAAAAAAAATGGACAAGAACATTGCTAAATGTTAACTCTGAAAATGTCCCTTGTGTATGAATAAGGTACTTTCCTTCACCGAGGAGTAACTTGCTAGTGTTTTAGCAGAAGAATGAAAGGTAAACTGGAATTTGTAAAAATAACCTGGTGGTGTTTTTTGTTTGCTGATTTAGGCAGTTGAGCTGGTGATGTCTATTCTGTTGCTCAGGCAGGACAACCATTCGACTCTAGTATATTTTATTTAAATATGAAAGGGGGAATTCCCTGGCAGTCCAATGACTAAAACTCTGAGCCTCCATTTCTGGGGTGCATAGGTTTGACCCCTGGTCAGAGAAGGCAATGACACCCTACTCCAGTACTCTTGCCTAGAAAATCCCATGGACGGAGGAGCCTGGCAGGCTGCAGTCCATGGGGGTCGCTAAGAGTCGGACATGACTGAGCGACTTCACTTTCACTTTCATGCCTTGGAGAAGGAAATGGCAACCCACTCCAGTGTTCTTGCCTGGAGAATCCCAGGGATGACGGAGCCTGGTGGGCTGCTATGGTCTATGGGGTTGCACAGAGTCAGACACGACTGAAGCGACTTAGCAGCAGTAGCAGCGGAGAACTAAGATCCCACATGCCATGAGACACAAAAAAAAAAAAAAAAAAAGAAAAGAGAAAGAAAAGAAGAAGTCAGGCACTAGTGCCTCCAGACGGATCAGCCACTTCAGGATTGAGTCACATGATAGACACTCAGAAAGACTGGTATGCAAACCAGGGAGCCTGTTTGATGATTGTTGATGAAAGATAATAAAAACCCCAGACTGTACCTGTCCTGTGGGCTGAGAACACATTCTGGCTCATGAGGGTGGGCCACAGAGACCACCTGTTTCAGTTTCATTGGAATGTAGCCGTGTTCACTGGTTTCTGTATCATCTTTGGCTGCTTTGTGATACAATCGGAGAGCTGAAGAGTTGAGACTGCAACGGGGATGATGTGACCTGCAGAGCTGAAAATACCTACTTTCCAGCCCTTTACAGAGACTTTGCTGACCCCTGCCCCAAGAGAAGGCTTCCTGGGAGGCTTGCCTGCAGCCAGAAGGCTGCTGGTTGCATGGCCTCCAGTATCACTGGCTCACCTCCCCCTCCAGTGTGGGGGCCCCTGCAGAGCTCTGGGGGTGGGAGCTTGACTGTCTCTTGCCTGACCTCACTGCTGCTGATTCATACCTTTGTATCATTTCCCCTTTTATTATCCCTTGGTGAGCCCTGGGCAGGTCAAAGTGGACGTGAGAAAACATCCTGTCCATACACACTGACATATTAATAGACCAGCGGGTTCCGGGGCTGGGTGGTCTGGGAAGTCCACTGCCCTCATCTGTGACTCACCTTGACCATTTCAAGACAATCTTGAAACAGACCTGGGGCACGTTATTGTAGTTACCCATGCATCCATGACTTTGTAGTGGAGCTAAAGAAACCTGGATCTGGCACCAACTCAGATTCATTTTTGTTGTTGTTTGGCCATGCTGTGTAGCGTGCAGGATCCTAGTCCCCTGACTGGAAACTGAACCCCTGCTGCCTGCATTGGAAGCTCAAGAGTCTCAACCACTGGACTGCCAGGGAGGTCCTCCCACCTCAGATTCTTAATTCTTACATGTGAAGTATTGAGTTCCTGGGAGAAGTATTGCAGGGCTAGCGTAGTATGGTTCCTTGGCTAGGAAGCTGGGCTTCTGGGCAGAGCTGACTGGAGTGTAGTCCTGGGCATCACCCAGAGCTTGTCAGAAATGCAGCGNACTAAGATCCCACATGCCTTGTAGCATGTCCCAAAACAAAACAATAGCAAAAATAATACAGACATGTCCTTACCACTATTTTTATGCCTATCTTTGAAAATCTTTTCTGTGCTTTAGGTAAGGGTATACAGTTTATACTGATATTTTAAAATAATTGTAGATTTATAGGAGGTTTCAAAAAGAGATCATGTGTACCATTTACCCAGTTTTTTTCTAATGATCACATCTTAGGTAATTATAGTATAATATGAAAACCAGGACATTGACATTGCTACAATATGTGTGCATGTAATTCTATGCCATTTTATCATATAGATTCACATAGCCACTACTGCAATCGATACAGAAATCTTCCATCACCACAAAGATATACCCCATGTGCTGCATCTTCCTGCTCACAGAAACCACCATTTCTTTCACCATTTGTAACCATCGATCACTAATGTTTTTCTAATTTCTAATTTTTCTAATTTTCTAATCATTAACTGATGATTTTCTCATTTCCAAATGTTATGTAAATGGAGTTATGCAAGTATATGCCTTTTGAGATTGGCCTCTTACACTCAGAATAAGGCCTGTAAGATCTTCTCAAGCAGTTGTGTGTATCTGTAGTCCATTTCCTTTTATGATTGAAGATTTCCTGGTATGGATTTAACACAGTTTGTCTAATCATTCATCTATTGGACATTGTGGTTCTTTCTGTTTGGCTTTTACAAATAAAATAGACCACTTGTATGTAATACAATTGATATTTTGAAGCTTCAGTCTGCCACTTTATTGTTTTCTGGTTTGGGTGGTTTTTCTATGTTGTCTGTCTTTCTGTTGGTTACTTGAGCATGATTTAAGAACTCCATTTTTATTTGTCTGTATTATTTTAAAGTATATCTCTTTATATAAATTTTTATAGTGATTGCTCTAAGTATTACATATACATAACTTATCAGTCTATCCAGTTCAGTCACTCAATCATGTCCGACTCTTTGCGACCCCATGGACTGCAGCACACCAGGCTTCCCTGTCCATCACCAACTCCCG
>SJYV01028234.1:0-15581 GCA_006410875.1 Neotragus pygmaeus
TGACAAAAAATAAGACCTATAAGAAATCGTGTTGTTGTATAATTGCCAAGTCTTGTCCAACTCTTTTGCGACCCCATGGACTGTAGCCCGTCAGGCTCCTCTGTCCACGGGATTTCCCAGGTAAGAATACAGCAGTGGTTGGCCATTTCCTTCTCCAGGTAAGTTACAGATGTGTCTTAAAAAAAATAAAATAAAAAGGCTGAAATATACATAGATTTTATAGGGAAACCGGAACAAACATTGACTGTGCTTTTTACATACAAAAAAAAATTTATTTAAATGTAATTTACTGTTTCAAAAATCATTTATTAGAATTAGACTAAGACTGTCAGTGTTAAAATGTTTAACTTATCAAGAAATGTATGGGATTCAAATGGCAACTTTTATTTTGAATATTCTTAAATTTTTCTTATAAGTTACAATAATGAGATTTTAAAAAATCATCTAAAATGATTTAAGAAAATGGTGTAATATGGCTATTAGATCACCTAGCCTTTTCTTCTGTCATTTGGAAACTCAAGATATGGAATTAAATCAGATCCTAGCCAAGTATTCTTAATAAAGTGTCCAGCTTCTCTTTGAAAAATGCCAGAGAAATCTGTTGATTGCAACAGCTCTCAGAAACAAGCCACACATCAGATTAGATCATCCTATCTTATGAACAAGAATCTAGCATAGTCGACCAGATTGGCCAAAGCTTCTAAGTTTAAATGTTACAAGCAAGACTTTCCAACAACACTCTAGACACAGATATAAACACCTGGTATATTAGAAAATATACCTGGTATATTCTAATATACCTGGACACAGATATAAACACACAGTACTTATAACTAGGGCTAAGAGATTTAGTACACCAAAGATAACTCAGCTCCCTAACCTATGATAGCTTCCAGGTCGTGCTAGTGGTAAAGAACCCGCCTGCCAATGGAGAAGACATAAGAGACTCAGGTTTAATCTCCGGGTCAGGAAGATCCCCTAAAGAAGGAACTGGCAACCCACTCCAGAGTTCTCACCTGGAGAATCCCATGGACAGAGGAGCCTGGAGGGCCACAGTCCATGGGGTCGCAAAGAGCTGGACACAACTGAAGCAACTAAACACACACAAACATACACCTTAAAAATCACTTCCCATTCTTAAGATTGTTACTGCTGCTGCTGCTGCTAAGTGCACGACGCTTCAGTCAGCCTCGAGTTTTCCATTCTGACCTAGGCCCTCACATACTCCTTTTAGAACTTTTAACACTACACAGTTATTTTCTAATGAAATAAAAATAGCTCCATCCATGGGATTTTCCAGGCAAGAGTACTGGAGAGGGATGCCAAAGATTGTTACTACTAGCCCACAAAATACCTTCAGTAACAGTGAAGCCATCTGTCAATCACCAAAAATAAATTCTGTGTTTTTTTCAAAATGCCATATCAACTGTATCTTTAGATTTTTATGTGCTATTTTATGCAGCTAGAGAAATGCCAACATTAAACACAATGGAAAAAATGAATGTGTAAGGAGATGAATACTGGGCCAAACAATTATGTGATAAAAATTTGGAATCACCTAGATCAGAACTCAACTCCACTGAACTCAGTGCACTCTTTCTGTGAGATGTGCTTCAACGTATTTTTAGTAGCAGCAGCATTAGGGCTTCCCAGATGGCACCAGTGGTAAAGAACCTGCCTGCGAATGCAGGAGAAATAAGAGACATGGGTTCGATCCCTGGGTCAGGAAGATCCCCTGGAGAAGAGCATGGCAACCCACTCCAGTATTCTTGCCTGGAGAATCCCATGGACAGAGGAGCCTGGCGGGCTATGGTACACAGGGTCACAAAGAGTCGGACACGACTGAGAGTCTGGGCACAAATGAGCACAAGGAGTAGGGTGAGTCACCAGTTACGTCCAGCTGTTGCGACCCCTGTGGACCGTAGCCCACCAGGTTTCTTTGTCCAAGGGATTCTCCAGGCAGGAATACTGGCGTGAGCTACCATTCCCTCCTCCAGGCGATCTCCCCGACCCAGGGATCAAACCCAGGTCTCTGTCCTACACTGCAGGCAGACTCTTTACCATCTGAGCCACTAGGGAAGTTCAACGTATTTTTAGTACAGTGATGATATAATCTATCTATACATGCATACCTCACTTTGTATGGTAGTGTGGAACCATAAAAATGAGGACAGCATCACTTGCTCTATTGTATCCAAGGAGGCTCTGTACCCTTGGATTTGATTAACACCATCACCATCACCCAGGCACCTGAATGGAAATTCAGAGTCATCCAATGGCTCCTCTTTCCTTCCCGTCACAGCAGCCCTGCACCCAGTCCTGCAAGTCTGCCCTCGCACACGGGACATAAGCTAGGCCTCCACCCCGCATGGTCCACTGTCAGGCCTAGCTCAGGCTGCAAGCAGCTGTGTGAGCTCACGGACCAGCAAGGACCTGCGAGCACAGCAAAAAACCATGCCCCCACCTCCCGCTCGGTGTCCAGCTGAGAGGAGAAAATGAACCAACCTCACCCTGATTTTAAACTGCCAGCACTTCTGCTAGGAGCCTCGAGTTTTCCATTCTGACCTAGGCCCTCACATACTCCTTTTAGAACTTTTAACACTACACAGTTATTTTCTAATGAAATAAAAATAGCTAACTTTTACTGGCAATCCCTACAAAGCAGGCATAATTTTGAGCTCATGACCTGTATCAACTACCTCTATGCCCTTGACAAACTCCAAGGAAGCACTGGCATTACCTTAACATCCTCAGGGACACACAGGTCAGAAAGGCTATTGCTGGTATCCAGACTTAGGCCATCTGGCTCCAGAAGCTCTGCTTTCAATCAGTCTCAATAATGAAGTGAAACACATGCCTTAAGGTGTTAAGTGATAGGACCAAGAGCCTTGCAAATGATTTATGTTATCTAATGCTAGGAATACAAACACGGGCCACTGCAGATAAGATTGGGAATGAAGCTCAGCAGCACTCTTAAGGAAGGACTCAACAATTCCTTTACTAAACCTGAAAGATTATACTATTAAGAGAACACTGAGTCCATCAGTCACATATATTTGGTCATTTTACTCCCTCATAATTCAGACGAGGGGGCTTCCTTGGTGGCTCAGCAGTAAAGAATCCACCTGACAATGCAGGAGACGCGGGCTCAATCCCTGGGTCAGGAAGATCCCCTGGGGAAGTAAATGGCAACCCACTCCAGTATTTTGCCTGGAAAATCCCCCATTGACAGAGAAGCCTGGCAGGCTACATCCATATGGTTGCAGAGAGTCGGACATGACTTGGTCACTAAACAACAATTCAGATGAGCATATAATTCATGATCAAAACCTGGCTACCTTTGAGTGTGGAAGTGTCAATTACTGAGCGGGCACAGGTGTAAACTGATACAGTGTAAACAAACCTGGATATATGGCCCCTGTGCTCACAGCACATCTGAAAATTTATGTCTGTGAGGACTGCATTGCCCAGTTAAACAAGCAGTTTAGGACAAGGATAAAGAGATCAAGAAACCCAGCCATTTCATCAACTGGAAGCCCTACCGTGACGTCTCTTCTGTCCAGTTTACTAGCACAAACTGTGAACCCCTGGATGCTGGATTCACAACTATTCAACAAAAATCTGTAATGGAGGTTTCCCGGGAGTGTGGACAATGGTTTCTAGGTCAGTGCTCATTGCAAATGGCTTTGTTTAATACCACAAGAAAGAACCCTGTTCACCACATTTAGTACTTTTGCCTTGGCAAGCATACACGATCTAAATTTTAATTTAAATTTTCTCTCTCCTCTGCAGCAAAACCATCACGAATCTGTCACACTGTTAACAACTAAGTACAAAGTTTATGACTGGTGTGACTTCAACAGGATTTTAGAAAAGGGGGCTGCAGCGTTCACCCTTCCAAGGCACAGGCCGCTGCAGAGACAACTAAACAAACTGGTCAGATAACAAAGTGGTCAAGATATTGGGCCACAAAGGGCACTTGTGTCAGGGAACTATTATACAACTAGGGTTAGATAATCGCCCCCTACAAGAAGTCTGCCAGGCTCTGGAAGAAACAGAACATGGGAACCCAGTGAGCCTTCTGGTCATGATGAAGCCACACAAGTGGAGCCGCACATCCTCATTCAACCTGTCTGTGCTCTCCCTGGGAATCAGGGCAACACACACAGCTGCTCCCCGAACAGCTCATTCAAGGAACAGACACAGAAACTTGGCCCTGTTGAGTCTTCATTCTAATGACGCCAACTGGTCTGTGAAAAACAGCCCACAATTCACTGCTGTGCTCCAAACGTTAACTAAACAGATATGTAGCTCTCTACAGCATGAATGGCCTAAAACCGCAGAAAAATTTCAGAGTCACACTGCCAACGAAACTAAACTGCCAAAGATGACCACACAACACTCACACAAACCAGAGGTATATACAAGTGTGCTTAGCTAATAGCAGCTTGCTAGACAGAGAAGACTAGTCTACAACTTTCAGGTACGGCTTACTCTTTGGATAAAAAAACAAACAGGAAAAACAAAACAAAACACCAAACAACCCTGCATTCAGTTTAACCCCAGACGAGCTCCCTGAAGTCTCCCAACCACAAAACCTTCCCCTACACTTGCGAGCGCCTGCTCCTCGCACACATCACACAGCTGAACAGGCGACATCTGTTTATCAAAACAACTCTGGGAAAATTTATCTAGCTGATAAATGTTGACACATGGAGGCATGGGAAAGTCTTCCGGCTTATATATGAGTTGACCTGCGTTTTGTGCTAGCAGAACAGCCTGCTGGTGGCCTGTCAAACATACCCTGGACATCTGTTTGATTGTTAAAGAAAGAGCAAACTGACAGGAGTAGAGAATGTCTCTGTCAAAAATAAAAAGTAAATGCCTCTCTTCCTGGGACACCAATGCTGGTGTTCTGTTGATAAGACTCTCTTCCCAGGTGCCAAGTCCATACTGATTCACAGTGTATGTGCTGATTTTTTTTTTCTTTTTTTTTCCCGAAAACTTGAAGGAATGCATCCCTGGTTGTTTTATGTTCTTTGTTTTGACAAGACATCAAACTGCACTGAAAACCGTGTTTCTTTGGAGCGATTCCTAAGAGTTATCTGAGAGGCTGTGCCCCAGGCTTTATTCCTCAGTTTGGCTCAAATAAAATTCTTTTCCATTCCGATTACAGGTTCTTTATTATTTTCCCCAACATAATCAAAATGAAGTATTTACTCTCTACATTCATTAAGTCTCGTTCTGACTGAAGCTTCTCTCAGTGGCTTCTGAAGACTCATTTTCCTAACTTTTTCAAATGATTTACTAAAAAGCTGAGCAGAGTGCTAAGCAAATAAATCTTCTAAAGAAGCGTACTATCCTCTAGCAGGAGTCCCCAACCTCTGGGATCTAATGTCTGGTGATCAGAGGTGGAGTTGATGTAATAGTAATAGAAATAAAGTGTGCAATAAACCTCATGAAATGGAATCATCCCAAAACCACCCCCAATTCCCAGTACATGGGATAATTTTCTTTCACGAAACTGGTCCCTGGTGCCAAAAAGGTCAGAGACTGCTACTCCAAGAGACTCATCCTCTGCTGTGCTCAGACACTCAGTCATGTCAGACTCTCTGCGACCCCCATGGACTGTAGCCCACCAGGCTCCTCTGTCCATGCAATTTCCTGGGCAAGAATACTGGAATGGGTTGGCATTTCTTTCTCCAGGGGATCTTCCCGACACAGGGATTGAACCCACTATTCTTGCGTCTCTTGCACTGCAGGTGGGTTCTTTACCAATGAGCCACCTGGGAAGCCCAGGAAGTCCATCTCATTTATCTTTATCCACAGGACCAGATGTAACAGCTGGGGGACATTCCCTGCCTCTCTCCCATTTGGATAATACACATTCACTCAGCAGATATTTCTGAGTACCTGCTACAGGAGTGGGCACTGGGGAGACCAAAATAGGCCAACAAAGACTGCCATTGCCCATTCTGGCTGGCATGGATATTAAAAAAAGGCGACACAGGAAGAATATGAACAATGGCAAGATAGCAGAGACATGCCCCGAGTTAGTGAAAGGTGTCTTAAGAGTAAATGGGAGCAGAGTGAAATAATGAGAAAGGATATTATTTTGGAGGCTCAGAGGGATAAAAGAAAATAGCTTCTTCTGCTTCATGGCCATCTTCTCAAAAAACTATACCTACAGGAGGAAATATATGCACTGAGATTTTTGTGACAGTGAGTTCTCAATTTTGACTCTTTGCTAATATCACGGACTGAAATTCATTCCTTCTGATTCTTAAGGTTATATCTGTTATTAGAAAGGAAAAATTTTTGAGTAATTCAACTAACTGAGACTAGGCATTCAGCTTATGACTCAATATTAGTGCCTATTTCAAAGTGAGGTTTTTGTTAGTCTACAAAACATACAAATAAATATTGCTCACATCAGTTCTTTTTATAAACTGTCACTTCTGCCAATCTTCCAGTAGGGGGAGATATTGTAACAGACATTTGTGTCTCCAATTACAACTTTCACATAAAGGGGAGCACACAACTGCCAATGAATTCCTGTGCCTGTTGCCGATTTCCAGTCTTTACAAAAAAAAAAAGAAAGAAAGAAAGCATTGTTTTACAAAATAGTGGGTAATTATGTCTTAAAGACATAAATCCTGCCACCCTCTTCCACTAACCTAAATCAACGCACTGACTTGGGCAGGATTTAATGCTTTCACAGAGGGAAACACAAAAAGGCATGTCTGCATTCCATGGTTTTCTACCAAATTAGTTTTTAAAGCACATCTTCAATTATTTTTACCAAAAAGCTGAAAAATGTCACGATATCATGAATTATGAACACCTCAGCATGATGATCAAAATGCTCACACTATCCCACCCACCCCTGCTGACTTTCCGTCCCTGGTTGGAGCCTTGGTCACACCATTCTCTTTATCCTGAAGGACTTTCTAGACTGAGTCTAGACATCCAAGAGACATCTAGCAAGAACCACTTGAGATACCAGCTCCTTCACAGATCCTTTAAGATGGCAACTTTCAAACTCACTTCCCCTTCTTTGGCCACACTGTGAGGCTTGCAGGATCTTAGTTCCGCGACCAGGAATTGAACCTGACCCCAACAATGAAAATACCAAGTCCTAACCACTGGACTGCCAGGGAACTCCCGAAACTCATTTCCTTTTAATTTCTCTATAGTTTCCCTATAGTGTTTCTAATGGGTCTTGTACTATCTGTATTCTTAACCCAGTGTATTTCTCAATGTCTGGTAGAATCCTGTTGCAACCATGACTCCCCCCAACACAAACACACACACCATAATAAATCACTTGCCGGAAAAGCCTTTTTAACTTTTTTAAAAAATGATATAACCTAGTAAATATAACCCTGCAGTTAAAATAGGTTCATTGAAAATCTTCATATAATGACTACATAAATTATGGGATACTACAAAGTCATAGGGAGAAATAAAAAACATAATTCTATAGGGCTAACGTGAGTAAGTACCAAGACAGCAAGTGAGAAATAGCAAAATGTTCTGGTGTGGCTAACTGTCCAATAAAGCCAATGGGGAAAAATTGGAGGATAAGGTCATAACAATAAAGTTGTTTTTGTACTTACTTCAAAAAATAATTTGGGGGCAAAGAACAAGCTAAGACATTTATAGAAATAAGTAAACTGACTTTTACAGCAGTTGTTGACAGGCTGGATGGAAACTGACTCGAAACAATAACAGACATTGGAGGATTCCATGTATTAGACTCACTCTATTTGAAGGATGAATACAAAAGGGATGTTTATATATAACCAGTCTTAGTACTGACGAGGCAGAGTGCAACCTGGAAATGATGCTAGGGAAAGGAACTGTGAGTGCATGTGAGCATGGGGTGGGCTAGGGGTGGCAGTCATACTGGGTATGTGGAGGGTTTTGAGATCAATGGGGATAAAGTCCCATGGTCCTTTAAGAGTTCCACAGAGTGAAATGGGAATAAGTTGAGGGAACATAGAACTACTCAGCATAAAACAAAGCATCAAAAAAAAAAAAAATCAGAGACAAAACCAAAACAGAACATCAATAATGTTTTTATCTTTTTTTTTTTTTTTAAAATCCTGGAAGAAGGAAATATGTCCTCTATCCATTATACTATTACTATTTCCATCATCATTTATTATTTTATTTATTTTATATTGAAACTGGTGTCCAGTGTTGAATAAAGCCAAGTAATTTGTATTGTTAATCATCATAACAAAATAATAACTTTTAAATACACAAAATATGATTAATAGTTTGTCAGGATAAAATATTTTTGCAAACAATAATAAGATACATTATTTCCAATTCTAATAGGAAAAATGTTTACAAGCTAATCATCACATTTAAGCATATCCACAAAATGACCACAAAAATCTCAAGGAAATACAAAATAGTAATGCAGGATAGACTTTACATCCTGCATTGCAATCCTCTGAGTCACAAATATGCCCAGGTTTCCACAAGCTCACTCTGGGACACCTGAAGCCAGTTTTCAAAATTTGATTTAACACACAATGTGAGGTGCATAAAGGAAGACTCCACTCCTAAAACTTTTCTGCTACAAAGGAGTAACGATAGCTAGTGTAAGAATAGATTTATATCATTCACTGACATCCAATACAGAAAAGGAGTGATAAGAGAAGACAGGCTGAAACAGAAACTTAAGGGCCCAGAAGAAGNAGACTCCACTCCTAAAACTTTTCTGCTACAAAGGAGTAACGATAGCTAGTGTAAGAATAGATTTATATCATTCACTGACATCCAATACAGAAAAGGAGTGATAAGAGAAGACAGGCTGAAACAGAAACTTAAGGGCCCAGAAGAAGCCAGACATCACTGGTTGTGCTACATGAGCCCCTGATGATATTCCTGCTTTTCCTCTTTGGGTTTTACCTGATCTCTGTATGCTCTAGCTCTGTTCTCTCTCTCTAGGTCTCTCTAGCATAATCTCCTCTCACTAATACCACCCTCCTAGTTCTCCGATCATCACAATTTCTGCTCTCAGGGCACAAGTCTATATAGTGTCCAAACCTACAACAGTAACTGATAAGGGCCAGGTGGCTGGAGGCAGCTAAACAAAGCAGGAAGCAAGACATCTGGCCTGAGGATAAAAGTTCCTCCAAGTGTTGTGAGATCAGAGGCTCCAAAACAGCAAGGCCAGGATGCTCACCCCCAGGCCATATTTCTGACTTACCCAGATGCTTTGCAAGTTAAGAGTCCTGTTTACTGAAGTAGGGTCTTAGAATCCACAGATAACGCTCCCCCGGTGGTACTGATGGCTAGTCAAGTATATGAACAATGACCTGAAAGAGTCAGAACTGCTTCAGAGTTCCCGTGTGAGTGGAGGGCAAGAAGGGCAACCCCAAAGCACAGGGGAAAACAGGTGACAGCTGCAGGTTTTTCTTAAAAGTCTCTCGAACATTTACTGGGAGACCACAAAGGACTTCCCTGGTGGTCCAGTGGCTAAGACTCTGAGTTCTCAATGCAGCAGGCCCTGAGTTCAATCCCTGATCAGGGAACTAGATCCCACATGCTGCAAGCGGCAACTAAGACCCAGTGCAGGCAAACAAATAAGTATTTTAAAATAAATAAATAAAAATTTAAAAATGTAAGATGAGCCCTTGTTCCACTGGCAATAAGCTCCTATAGCCAAAAGTTCTACTAGCGCAGACACTCTGTCTTGAGAGATGCAATCTTGAGAAGACAAGATAATCAGTTAAGTCACCAAGTTTTTTCTGGATACTTAGTTTTCATCTTCTCTAATTCCAAGGCAAGTACAGCCTTTAACCACTAACTTTACCATTCATCAGCACCTGCACCACTTAAATGTCTGCCATCTCTCTCTGTGAAAGTGTTAGTTGCTCAATCATGTCCAGTTCTTTGTAACCCCACGGACTGGAGCCTACCAGGCTCCTCTGTCCATGGGATTCTCCAAGCAAGAATACCGCAGTGGGTACCCTTCTCCAGGATACCTTTCCGATCCAGGGATAGAACCCATCTCCTGCACTGCAAGCAGATTCTTTACCATCTAAGCCCTTTCTACATTGGAATAAAATGTTACATGGGCATACAACCAGATTTCTTGATGAGAAAATACACTCTTCCTGTGTGCCCACCAAGGACTGTCGGATGTCTGATAAATTAACAAATCAGCGTTCACTGTTCATGTGGATGTAGAAAAGAGCTGCTGAACCGGAGAAGGAATCCTAAACTCTTGATTTTAAACTTTGGCTGCAAAGTCCTGTGCAGCTCCCTCCTCACTTGAACAAGTTGGTTAAATCCTCCCAAGCTCTCTTCTCTCGTCTGTAAAAATAGAAACAGCTGGCCCTCGAATGGCTCCCATGTAAACTGGGTGCAAAAGTGTCTGATACAAAGAGAGCCCTCCTCCGTCAAATGTCAGGGAGGTCGTGTACTTGCGCTTTGATCCAGTCCTTGCTGGTGAGCACTGTTCTGAATACCCTGGCTTCCTGCCTAGACAACTCACTACACAGCAGAGGTCACAAACCAGCCTTCCACAAGCCAGGCACAGTCAGGGTCGGTCTCAGCCCACAAGACCTCAGGCCTACAGAAGCATCTGATTTAGATGACAACATGTAGACACAATGGTGCAGGTAAGAGGAGCACGGTCTCCAGGACAGCCTCTGTGGAACATCTCTGTGCCTTGGTTTCGCATCTATTAAAAAAGAGGTGGAACCAACCCAGCTCATGGAGCTGTTGTGAGAGCCCCATGAGTTAAAACACATAAACACAACAGGTGTTTAAAATGATGCATACAATCACCATTAGAGGCTCCGACAACACTGACCTATCCACAGAGGAGAAAATGAGGGATGCTGACAAGGTCTAGTTGAGAAGCAGCTGCCCACCTGGGTGGGCCATGAGTGCTACACTTCACAATTCCTGGATCCCCAAGGGTCTCACACTTGTCTGCACTACCTGCTATCAGGGGACCACCCGTAGGGCTATCCCTTTGGCCTTGGGCTTTGCAACTCCTGGTATTAAGAGGAAAATGAGCAGATCAAGTAAGTTGTAATGTAATGATCATTTCCATCACAGTCACGCTCCATACAAATGTGGAGCGCCCCATTGAGAAGGCAAGAAGTATCCGAGCACAAGGAGACAATTAGTGGGTGTTTCTGAGGTTGTCAGAATAAACAGAGCCTCCTGCAATAAACCAAGGAAGCCTTGAGAGCCACAGCTAAGAGACTGTTAATGCCAAACTGTCCATTTAATCAGCATAATGTTTACATCTGAAGGACTCTGCCATGAGCCCTAGTGATCATCCTTGTATCCATTTGTACTTACTTGTGTTTACCCACCAGATCTGCTTACAGCTGAAGCTAGCAATCCTCTGCAGGCACACGGGTGCTCTTAGCCCCAGTGGTCAAAGAAGCAGTGAGGACTCTATATAGGCCCTGGGGAAGGATGGGGAATGGGTGCCCCCAAGAAGAATCAAGCAAGAAGCTTTCCTAAACCAGCTCTGGGTCCCTCAGGGCCTCTGCTGAGATTATTAAGGATCAATAGTGACTACTGCCGCCTGCAACGCTAGAGACCCAGGTTCGATTTCCTGGGTCAGGAAGATCCTATAGAGAAGGGAATGGCTACACACTCCAGTATTCTTGCCTGGAGAATCCTCATGGACAGAGGAGCCTGGCAGGCTACAGTCCATGGGGTTGCAAAGAGCTGAACACAACTGAGTGACTAAGCACACCATAGTTAATACTGAGTCTGTATATAAGACTCAAAACAAGTAAACGCACTTCATGAGGAAAGGGACTTGGGTCTGATTCAGTCACTAGGTCATCCCCACGGCGTGGAATACTGCCTACTACACAGTAGGTACATATAAAGTATCTAAAACAGCACGGGGCGTATCATAAGTATATAAATAAGTACTACTGACTACTATAACTGCAAACGTTTCTTACGTTTTTAGGTCCAGTTGAATTTGACACATTAAACTATGTCCAGAGTTTGGGCACCTGAGTGAATACACCTGCAATGCAGCAGCCTAATAAACAGTCTTCCGTCTGCTAAATATTCTGTAATAACCTAAATGGGAAAAGCATTTGAAAAGGAACAGATACACGTATAGGTATAACTGAATCGCTTTGCTGTACACCTGAAACACAGCATTGTTAATTAACTACACTCCAATATAAAATAAAAATTAAAAAGAGCCTTCCAGGGCAGAGTTTCTTTCTTATCTGTTTCTGAGTCACACACTTTGATGAGGGATTTACAGCCAAATTCAGAGTACTTCCACCTGTTAACTGCACACTGTTTTTCAGTGAGAAAGACACTGGAGCCCGCCTTGGGACATTACAAGTGATATAAGGCCTGAAAGGAAACAAAAATACAAAGAGGGCCCTGCCTCTCGCTTTCAAAACAGTAATATTAGCATCACACATTGAGCAAAAGATCAACACATGATGAGATTACTGAAGTCCTACTTGTGATCTATTTGTCAGTAATGCTCAAATGTGGAAAAATCAATGTGGGGAAAAAAAGTGACAATAGCAGCACCTCTTAGCTAACAGATGGGTTCATGGATGCCAAAATGCTTCTTTACTCAAACGCTAGTTTCACATTTCCGGGGCGCCCCAATCTCCACCTGTTGGTGGACAGCTGTTTACATTGTGTGGCTGCTGCTGAAGGCAAGGGAAGCAGAATGTGCCAACCCCAAATGTGTCTCTCTGATCTGTCAATTATTTTGAGATGAAAACAAGCCAGGCCCCAAAGACTCAGGAACCTCTGACCTTCCCCCAGCTTTCTAAAAGAATTGATAGAGGATCTTTTCCCTGAAGGCCGCGTAGTGTAATAGGAACTAGTTGTGCAGACACAGAGGGTCTCAGTGCAATGTGTTTGTTAAAATGCCTCTCTGTGTCCCATTGTCTCTATACGGCAGAGCAAACATTTGTTCAGCAAACTCCTGCTCTTTTTCATCTTCCTGTGAATTTAATTCCCACACCACTACCCCTAACATCTTTTGTCTTTAGCTGAAGATGGTGTGTAAGGTGGCGACTTCTGCCATTTTGGTGAGTTACTCAGTCTTCTTGGCCTCGCCCACATATATATATGTTATTAAATTTTTGTTTTTCTCCTGTTAATCAGTCTCATGTCAGTTTAATTCTTGGACCAGCCAGAGGAGCCTCAAAGGGCGGAGAGAAGTTCTTCCTCCCCTGCAACAGCTTCCTCTTAGGAGGGTGCGGCAGACAGAGGCTGGTCCCTACCTCAGTGGTCCACACCACACGCAGCCCTCCACCTCTTACCACATGTTGAATTTGGCAATAGCAAAGTATGAAAACAGAAAGCACTTAGGTTGTTGCCTGGCTATTCATTTGCCAGATGACGTGGCAATGCCAGGGGGGGAAAAAAGTAGTAGAAAATTTCAAGGAAAAAGAAACGGCAGTATGCCTTTTTTTGGATCACTGAAAGAAAGAAACTAACGTGGAGGCTGGCCCAACACCACGGAGATCCAAACACCTCTCTCTTCCTCCTTGTTTCCATTTCCCAACCTTGAGTGAGTTCTGACCAACCAGTTCAGCAGAGTGACAGTCAACCTACTATCTCGTGGTTTCTATCAAGTTCCTGATTTTCATCTGTTCCTGAAGACGAGCAAGAACTCTGTGTCTAACAGTCTCAACTTAGAGCGTCCACTGAGACATTCTGAAATGGTTGTTGCTTGACTCACAGGTGAAAAACTACAAACAGGTAAGGAAACAGCCTTTCCATGAAATAATTTCAGTGTGTGTGAAAGGGGCATGAGAATAGAAAAGGAGATTTCTGGGCTTGGCAGTGATAAAGATGAGTAACATAGACTCTCTCCACCCTCAGTAAGTTACTGTGGGTTCGAGAACTGTAACTGGTTGATACAGTAACGTATTTGCTCACAGTGGTCTAAGGATCCAAATCTGAAATTCNGGGCATGAGAATAGAAAAGGAGATTTCTGGGCTTGGCAGTGATAAAGATGAGTAACATAGACTCTCTCCACCCTCAGTAAGTTACTGTGGGTTCGAGAACTGTAACTGGTTGATACAGTAACGTATTTGCTCACAGTGGTCTAAGGATCCAAATCTGAAATTCCACCACTGATGATTATTCAGGATTTCTGATTGTGGCTGTCAAATTGCTTCCGTGATGAGAAGCTATCAGAGAAAATGCTTCAAAGGTATTCACCCAGGACAAACATTTCAAAAGCCTGTAGATGTATATCAAATTGCCTCTAAAAACTACGAACTCAATTATGACAGTAATACTTATAATTCAGCATGAATATGTTTTTGCTTACAATTTCATATATGCATCGGTATACGGTCAGTATCTATTTGTACATATATTTATATAGATAAAGCTTTTATCTTTGTTATTGGGATAAGTAACCCTATTAATACCTAGTAAGGTATGTATTTACCTTTAAAGTGAATTATAAATATTTAGCCTATGGGGTCTCACAGAGTCGGACACGACTGAAGTGACTTAGCAGCAGCAGCATCCTATGCATAGCAAAACTTTAAGTTCATCTGTTACTTATAATGGTCTAGGACTAACCAGCTAAATTATTTTTAAAAACCTTGAACATTATAAATTTAAATTACACACAGGGAAATTATTATACATAAAAATTGTCAGCAGAGTCAACCAATCTCATGCCAGAAATGTTCTTTTTTTCAAACAAGAGAAAAATGAGCCAAAGATCACACTGGTAAAACAGAAAGAAAAAAACCATACCTTGTACTTTCATCTTAAAATATATAGACTTGAAAACAGCTTTGGCACCAGAAAAATCTAGGTAAGTTAAAAATAAATAAAACAACGTATTCACTCTAAAGTATCAAAATAACATTTTATGATTTATAAACATAAATAAGTTTCATACTTCAATGAAATCTATAAATATACACTTAAAAGGATGCACACACATATACACAATTACACACTGGTGACGTACACATAAACTACATTGCCGTTTTGTAACATTCATGCCTATTAAACCTGAGTAAGGAAGAAATGAGGGGTCACCAAGACACTCAGAGCGTGAAGACCCAGGAAGCGAGAGTGGGCAGGGCATGGGGAAAGAACTCCTGTTTGTTGAGATGCAAAAAGTGCCCATTTCACACTTGAGGAGGCAGGCAGACAGGATGCAACCACCCAACAAAGATCACCCAGCTGATCTCGCAGTGAGCCTGAGCCCTGGGCACAAGGAAGGGACACGCATTCCATTCAGGGCAGGAGTCTGACCCCTACAGGTTCTCAGTCAGCCCAGCCTTCCCACTGCTACCCTCCTCCTGGCCCTGCCACGCTGCCCCACACCAGTCACAATCCTCTTCACTGAAGCGTGTCCTTCAAGCCTCTTCGACTACTTTCATCCTCAGTCACGCACTTGTAGGATGGCATTGCTAATTCCCCAGAGAGAAGAATGCTCAGTCTAACGCCACACACATATACTGCAGAGAAAAATTCTTCTAAAGAATAAGTTATAATCATCCCTGACATATTTAAATAGGATACAACAGGATGAAGGAGAGAGGAGTAGAAAAAGTCTCTT
>SJYV01028237.1:6598-27052 GCA_006410875.1 Neotragus pygmaeus
GGGGGGGGGGGGGGCGGGGGGGGGAGGGCAGGAGTAGGAGCGGGCCGCCCTTGGGGGCCGCCGGGGAAGGGGGCTGTCCTCAAAGGGGCCCCGAAGGCCGCAGTCCAGGCTGAGGCAGTAGCCGGCGCGGCTGCGCTGGATAGAGCGGAAGAGAACGTAGTCCACGGAGCGCACGGAGCCCTGCAGCTCCAGCAGGCACGAGTCCTCCGACGGGCTGGAGCCCCCCGGGAGGTCACCGATGGCTGACAGCACCAGAGACCCGCTGTCCATGGACACTGTGGGCAGTAGGGGCGGCTGGGTCGCGTCAGCCTGGCCAGGGCTAGGCAGTGCCTCTTTCCTCAGGGCAAGCTGCCTGGGGGCCAGACTGCCTCCAGTGTTATCTCAGAGGAGACCGCGAAGCCCAGGATTCCAGGAAAGCCCAGCTCTCGCTTGTCACTCACCCCCCAGCTCAGTCTGCTCCCTGCCCTGCCCCGCACCAGCTCCGCTTTCCCAGGCATCCCAGTCTTTGTCCATGCTCCCCACTTTCTGCTCACCGTCTACAATGGAGGCCACTCGCTCGCAGATGCAGGAGCCATCATGCAGCTGAGGATCAAACAGAGTGGCCTGCAGAAGACACAAGGGTCAAGCATCCAGCCCCGCACACCGATACGGCCACCCCACAGGCTTGACAGAGCTCTGGAGACCTAGATTCCAGTCCAGCTTTGTCTCTTTGTCCAAGTCACTTTGTGTGGGCCTCAGTTTCCACGTCTGTAAAATGGAAATAATAGTTCTTACCCCACCCACCTCACTACCTTCTCAGGCAGATCAAAGAGACAGTGGATGTGCTAGCACTTTAGATCACGAGACCTAGTATTATCTTTATCCAGTACCAGCAGCTCATTCAGATTTTCAGGCTCTGTCTTAGACTTCCCAGCCTGCACCAAGCTCTGCTCTCACCTGACTGTCTCCTCGTAGCCCCATGACGGCCTCATAAGAAGGGGGGCAATCAGTAGGGTACAAGGGCACTGGGCTGTCCATGGAACCATTGTAGGTGATGCTGGCAGAAGGAGGAAAAGGGTCAAAGCCTGGAAAAGAACTATTCTGAAAAGATCTCTCCCCACCAATCTGGTCCCAGCCCCAGTCTCCTTCCTTAGTTCCCCCAGTAGGACTCTGCCTGGCCTCACCTCTGTGCATCTGTTTCCGAGCTGCAGGTATACTCTGGGGGGTAGTATGGTGGCGGGGGCACAGGTGGTACAAATTCCTCCAGGTCCAGCATGGTGTGCAGGAGAGGGTCTGGAGGCGAGGAGGTACAGCCCAGAGGCCCCAAAGGGCCTGAGACTGAGCGTTCAGGGGCCAACTGCTGGGGAGCAAGCAGGTCAGCGTGCTTGGATTCTGGGAATACAGCTCCTTGATTCCCACATTCCTCTCTCCTCTACATTTTCTGACCCGGTCCCCTCCAAGAAGCTCAGTTCTGGCCCCTTCCTTTGCCGGAACAGGTTCCTCTTCTAACGGCCCCAGCTGAGGACCTTCACCTCTTACCCTGCCCATCTAGAAATTCCTCCTCTTTATGGACTCTTGTTTAATCACTCTCTGTTCTGTCTCCACCAGAACATCAGCCTGTTATCCCTGCCCCCATCTAAGACCTTCTGGACTCCGCCCAACTTTTAGTCCCATTCTCCAATGCCCTGGAGCTGACATCACACACTTCTGTTACTCCCAGTGATTCCCCTCCTCACCCTCCCTCTTAAATATTCCTACAGTCAACATGCCTATTAGGTGAGCCACAGCCCCTGGTGCTCAAAAGCCAGCGCTGCAGCCATTCCCTCCCCCCAAGACCAGTCCCAGCACACACACCCCTGCCCCCAGCCTTACCATCTTGGCTTTGACCCCAGCTTCCCACTCACCGTGTGCACAAGGTCCAGGGAGAAGATCTGGATGCAGCAGACAATGGCAGAGAGGGTACAGATTATGGCGGCAAAGATGGTGAGCCCACAGACGCTGAAGAGTATGTCCTGGGGAAGGCGAGAGAGAGAATGTGAGAGGAGTCTAGGGTGCGGTAAGTCCCACATGTTCAGGGCCTGTGAGGACTCAGGAGGAGACAAGAGTGTGAGCCAGGAAGATGGTGGGAGGGAAAGGAATGGTGGAGATGGGGGAGCATGCTCACCTTGAGGGCCCCTCGGGCTTTCTCACAGGTGGAGTTAAGAGCAATTTTCAGCTCCTGTCCCGACTCTGGACAGGGCCTGAGAAGACGAACAGAGGGGCAGCACACGCAGACGTTTCCGTCCTGAGTGGGAGTGGAGAGAGTGAGGCGGCCTGAACTCGGACAAGCCGTGCTGCTTCACACACCTCCCCCAACTATTGCACTCAGGCTTTCTCTCCTCAGATCTCACCAAGTCGCATTCTTGGAAGTCTCGGGCCAGCTGAGCGTTTTTAAAGGAGAGAACAGAGCCGGCCATGCTAAGCATGACACAGAGCACCGAAAGCAAGGAGAAGAAGGAGATCTGGGGAAAAGAGGGCACAGACTCAGGGCTGAGACCCCCCAAAATACCCTCTACTGCAAATGGAGCCACCCTCGTGCACAGGCATTCGTGCCTGGTCAACATGAGTGGAAGAGTCCGTTCCCTTCTTGGGGGCATAAATGGGCATTCCCTCAGGGGCTAGACACCTGCCTCCCAGTGGGCATCAGAGCCTGGCACCTACCACTAGAGTGAACGGCCGCTTCCAAGACACGATGCCAACAACCCCGGAAAACGCCAGCTGGGGATAAAGCGGGCACAGGCTCAGCATGAAGGGGAGGCACCTGGGTGAGCCCCACACCACAGGGTGTACCCAGCTCTGTAAGGTACCAGGAGAGGCCAGGATTTGGACTGGCAGCTGGTGTTGAGGGGTGGGGCCCAAGGAGCCTCCCCCACCCAACAACTGTGCACCCAACTCACCGAGAACCCAGCCCAAGATGGGCAGGATCTCTTGACGCTCTCGGTGGTGGTGATGGAGGAGGCCACCATGCTGGAGGTGACCACCAGGATGCCCAGGAGCACCTGACCCAGCCCCAGCATGAGCATGGCCTGTAGCCAGGGTCGGTGGAGGCCGAGGTGTGTAAGGCCCCAGGTGCTGGGCCGGCTAGTCAGCGAGCGGCTGGAATCGCTAGGCGAGGGCATCATGCCCGCCGCCCGGTTGCCTGAACCTTGCTCGGCACCCCCTGGCGCTTGGGAGCATCTCAGAAGCGCCCAAGGCCCCGTCCTTCTTCCTCTCCACCCCTCTCCCTCTAGAGCCCACCCCCTTGCTGGGTCCCCTGAGGCATGGCCCAGGGCCTCCAGCTGGGGGGAGTCCGAGGGGGAGGCCTCACGGAGGGGCCGCGGATTGCTCCCTCCTCACCACGGGTACTGGACGGGCACCGTGCCCGTTACGACGATGAGGACGCGGGGGCACCGGCTCATCGCGTCTCCCTAGGGAAGAGGGGCGCCGAAAACGGCCGGTCCAGGAGTGAAGAGAGGGAAGCGTTCCAGAACCGGGAAGGGTGGGAAGGGTAAAAGGCGAGAAGGATGGGAAAGAAGTCTAGAGAAGAGGTTCGGGTCGGCGTGGGGTGACTCTAGAGGCGCGGTCGGTGTGCCTTCAGGGTGTCCAGTTGGATCCGAGGCCGCCTGGTGGGGAGAGGCTGCGGCGCCGCCGTCTCCAGGGTCGCCAGCCCCACTCCCCTCCCCACCACGCTCTTGCTCCCCTAGCTCAGGCTGCAGCAGGTCCGTTACTGGAGACGGGGGATGGGGGATGAGATGGTGCGGGAGGAGGGGCGTGGTACGAGGGCCAGCGCGCTGCACCCCGGGAGTTGTAGTCCCAGTCGGAGACCCCGGGAGAGAAGGCGGGGAAGAGGAAGGGGGAGGGACGGGGTGGGACGGGGCGGGTCGCCGGGCGAGCTGGCCGCCCCTGCTGGTCCGGCGAGGAGCTCCAGCCCAGCAGGGCCCGAGCTAAAGCTTTCGGTGCCTACTTGGGCCCCGCCCAGCCTCTCAGGCCCCTAGGCCGCTGCGTTCCCAGCAGAGGTAGCGGCTTTTTCTTAAAGGAGAAAGTCATTAAAGGAGCGGGGTGGAGAGCTGAGTTCCCTGGCAGCTCCACGATTCCACGCCCAACCGGGGACTTCCTTCCCACTTCCTGAGCCAACCAGTGGGCTCTGCTGTCCCGCCGCCACAGCTCTCCGTTTACACTAAGGCCAGGTCCGACCTTCCATCCAGAGTCCACAATTCAGCTTCCACTCCAGTCGCCTCCACTTTATCTTCTGTAAGACCTGCTGTTGCTAAGTCGCTTCAGTTGTGTCCGACTCTGTGCGACCCCATAGACGGCAGCCCACTAGGCTCCCCTGTCCCTGGGATTCTCCGGGCAAGAGTACTGGAGTGGGTTGCCCTTTCCTTCTCCAATGCATGAAAGTGAAAAGTGAAAGTGAAGTCGCTCAGTCGTGCCCGACTCTATAAGACCTAGTTCCCATTAAAATTCCAGAAACGGGGATTTGTGTTCCAGTTCCATTTTCTTTTTATTTAAATAACCGAAGCAACAGCCTTGGCACAGCAGAGGGAAGCGGGTCGGGTGTGTAGTTGTGGCAGCAATGTGGCCTGATGGAGGGGTGAGAGGGAAGCAGTGACTGGGTCACGCTGGGCTCCCCACACCCTTAAATCAGGTTTAGCAGTCATGGCTGTATCATTGGGGGTACTATAGTGGAAACATCAAACAGTGATGTCTCAAAGTCCCAGAGACCTCAGGGATGGGGGCTAGTCGCCTCCCTCAAGTGGAAGGGCCAGGGCATCCCAGTTAGGGGTCATGGGGCCCGGAAGGCATTTTCTGCAGCCCCAGCGGCTGCATTGGCAGCTGCGGTTCGCACCGCAGGGTTGGAGAAGACACCAGCTGCAAACTCTTGCTGGGCCTTCTGAAAGCTGGCACCTGTGCGGCGATACAAAGAGTGTATCTGCAAGTAGAAGACACAGACTTTACAGCATGTTCCAGCCCCTGTTAATCCCTCTCCAATCTAATACCATCATGACCACTCACCAGCCTGTAGCTCTAGCTTTTCCTTCTTGGCTCCCTACCAACACACACGCACACCTACCCCTAACCGCCCCCTCCGCTCAGGTCCATTAGCTGAGAATCCTTCCATCTGCCTGGCCCTCCCCAGTTGCTCCTGAATGTTCCAGTGAAGTCACCAGGGACACGTGATATCACTCTCCAGGCCCCACCTACAGCCCCTCACCCGCTTCAGCATAACAATTCCCAGCACAGCAATGCCAGTGAAGAACAGGGCAACCAGCAACATGAGCACAGCTACAGCTGTGTTGACCTTCAGCACCACCAGGGCAGAAATCCAGCCACTGCAAGGAGGAGAAAATGCACGGGTGAGGAGAACTGCTCACAGCGAGGTCCCAGTCCTTCCAGCCTCTCCACTAGTCCTGTCTTCAAACCAGGGGCCGTTTCCCTGTGGGTCTGGCAACTTGCCATGCACTGCAGTCCCAAACTAGTTTAATCTCAGCTTCTGAACCATCCTAGCTCTCCAAGCTCTTCCAGACACCCTGACTCCAAACAGACCTTTCTGTTGAGGATGCTTCTTCTTCAACATTACACATGCCTCCTCCAGGAAGCCTCCTCAGACTGAGCATGTCCAACCAGCTTTCCCTTAATCTGCTGACAGTACTGTCTGAGCTCTCTATCATGGAGGGTGTCCTGTAACCCTATTAAATCAGCATCTCCCAAGGATTAAAACCACAGTTCCTTTTTCTGAACAACTCCAGTACCCAATACTGACTTGATCAAAAGGAGTGGGAGGAAGGGGTGAGTGTAAATGGCAGTCTCACAGACCTGAACCCCCAACCTGGGATGCCAATGGCCTGGAGGACAAACAGAACATCCTGGACGAAGAAAATGAAGAAGAAAACGAAGAAATTGAATGAACTGTCACTCCTGCAAAGTGAAAAAAATGGGAAGTGTAGGCAAAGAATCAGGGTTGTAGGAGCACAAAGGGGCCCCTCCAAGTCCCTTCCTTGCCATCATCCCCACTGCCCCTTCTTACCGGAAAGCCTTGTACATGGGGCGATACCAGCAGACGAAGGAGCAGGGAGTGAAGAGGAGGATCCAGAGAATAGAGAGCCCAAAGCCTGAGCCATTGCTGGTCTCCACACAGAAGCTGGCCAGGCAGGCGAGAAAATTCAAGAGAAGAGCCAGAGTGCTGCCTAAGGGTCAGAGGGACAGGATGATGGGTCAGTGAAAACTCCTTTTCCAAGAAAGCCACCCCACAACCCTCACCGAATGCGGAAGAGTAAGGAAAGGAAGGCAGCTTCCACTGTCACAGGATCCTCAACAGGCGAGACAACCAGCAAATCTCAACTATGTGTCATCCCGTTTGCAAAGACTTTTAAAAAGATCCAGAATACATTTATGCATATGGACAAGGAGAAGGGGGAGAGAGCAAGAACGTACATTTGCTAGAAGACTGGAGAATAAGTTCTGAGTACTGTAAAAGGAGTAATCCGGAAAATGCCAGAGAAATGAGCCTTCAATGATACTTCATTCAATGTATCTAGTTCTGGGCAAGTGAGCTCCAGGAAAAGGAATGATGTACAACTTACTACCTATACTTTTCCTTCAAAAAGGTTTCTGACTACTCACACATCCAGAGGTAGTACATGGTGGATACTGTTTTCTGAAATTCTTGGGGGATCTCCATGGAGATGTCCTGGAAAAAGCAAGGCTGAACTGGGCAAAAAGAAGGTAGAGGAGGCCAATTGTTCTGTCGAGCTGTAAGGCACAAATAGAGCAGGAGGGTCCCACAAGTGAGAGAGAGACCAACAAATCACTCCCCCTTCCTTTTACCCCTGGATTCTCTATTTCCAATTCGAGAGTTCAAGAAGACAAGGGCAAATAGGAAAAATTATATTAGTAGTGTTTATTATGACTTTTGTTTACTATGGCTTATAACTTCTAACCACTATGCCCAGGATTTGGGCATCTAACTATATAGTTATCTATATAACTTTGTTTAACCTCACAACAATCCTGTAAAACAGGTACAAACATTATTCTCATTTTACAAGTAAGGAAACTGAGGCACTCAAGATTAAGTAACTTGCCTAAGAGCTCATCCTTAATAAACCACTGCACTCACATTCAAACTCTGCGATCTGGTTCCAGTGCCCATGCTCTGAGCTCCTTTTTTGAGACTTCAAAGCTGTCAGATGCCCTCCGCAATCCTATCAAGCACCCACTTACTAGCTGTGCTGCCCAGGGCAGCATGCTGGAGTTCTCGCTCCCTTCGGTCCAACTCCTCTGCCTTTCGGTTGAGCTCCTCCTGTTTCTTTAGTAGCTCAGCTGTGGCTGCTGCAGTTGAAGCCTGCCCAGTTAGAGCAGACGGAGATTTGAGTCCTGAACCACAGGGATGCCCCCTCCCATACCCCTATCCATACACCCCCCTACCTGGGTGCTGTAGGAGCCATAGTTCTTGGGTTCTGTGGGGCTGAGTTTTCTTGAGGACTGCAAGGGTGGAGCTGAGGGTGGAGCTATCGGAACAGGGGCAGGAGGCTCATAGCTTGGTGGTGGCTGTTGAGTTTACAAAAGACCTTAAGCATCATCTAGTCCTCCATAACACAGGAGGCTAGAGTCTACTTGAATACCTTTAGACCTAAAACTTATTACCTAAAGTGGCAGCCCCTCTCCCAGTTATTAGAAAGCTAGTCATTGTGTTTATATCATAGAACTCTCTAACAACTTGCAGCTACCCTCACATCAAGTTCCTTAGCCAAGATTCAAAGCACTCATCTACCAAATCAACCTCCTTAAACTCTTACATTTTTATATTCCAGTGAGACAACTAGGTCTAGTCTTCTTCATCCCTTGCTTTCTAATTGTGTACCTAAGCATACTTTGTTTTCTCAACTCCAACCAAGCCCATCCTTTTTCATCTTTAAAAAAGCCTCCCCAGACAGGGTCTTCATCAGGCCCTGAGAGAATCCAAGTAATCCCAAGACTGACATTTAGAGCTCAAACTGACAGATCTCTGGCCTTGATGTCTTTACATGGGTTAGGCATCCCATGGCAGACTGGGCTCTTCCAGGGAACCAAGATCACGGTGCTTCTTCCTTCTTTTGCGTGCAGAAAAGTCCCCTGAACCTCAACACAGTGGACTTGTTGGCATACCCTACACTTCCCGGCCTTCCTATGCTCTCCAGAATCTCACCTCCCGGGCCTCAAAAGGGTTGTAGACGTCAAGAGTAGCATAATGCGTGCTGGGTCGATGCTGGATCACAGCTGGGTCCTGTGGGGAGAGAGAGAGCGGCGGCTCAGTTGGCACGTGGGGCCTCTGCGGGAACTCATAGGGGTCTCTTCTCAATTGCTGTGGCTCCAAGAACTGCAGCTTGGGGCCAAGCTGTTGGCCAATATATCTGCCCCCAACCTTTCACCCCACACTACCAGTACCAGCGCCTTTAGGGGCAGGGCCCGCCCCCCAAGGATGCTCACTGGTTTGGAGTCGTCGTCACACCCACGTGGCGGCCCTTCCTCGGATCAAATGTCATGAACAGGAATACAAGTTAGCCCGACCCTCTAGAACCGAGAAACCACCCCAGCAGCCTAAAAGAAGCCGGCGCAAGTCACCTGAAAGGGGTTGTCAAGCTCGCCGGGCTCGGCGAAGGGGTTTCCACCGTCTCTGCTTTGAGCCATGTTTGCAACTTAGGCTTGGGCCACCCCCTGCCCTCCACGCCCCTGCCGTGGCAGTGGCGGCGGCAGCGGAGATCCCTCTGCTCCGCTCTTCTCGGTCCGCCCCGCTTCCCTGTGCACGGATTGGCTGTACCGACCGGAAGGGTCACAAGGATCCCCGCAGCAGCAGCGAGTTGCGCCTGCGTCTCGGATAAAGGAAAAGGAAGTGCCCCGACGTGACGCCTCTAACTCGGACTCAGCAGCCAAATACCGCCCCTTCCCCACGTGACTTTCTTCAACTAACGAACTACATCTCCCGGCAGGCGTCGCGTTAGAATCCCGATCCGCCCTAGCCTTCGAAAGAGCAGTATGATGGGAGTCCTCCGACCGGAGGTGGCGGTATCCCAGGAGCCCAGTTCAGGAAGTTTATCTGGATTTCTGACCCTACCCTGGGGCCCAGCCTAACAGCTATACTAACCAAACCTCCTTCCCAAACCTCATTATTCCAGATCAAATATATGCTAACTTTATAACCCTTACAGTCAAATGTTACCCACCCATCGCTCAGATAAACTGGTAGCCTGAGGTTAATTTTGAAGGGCAAGATGGGACTCCCTTCGTTGCCAATCTAATCATCCACCACCCCAGCATCTCCAAACCTCAAACTCCAGGGATGGGGGTCGGGTGAAGCACATCATTTTATTTCACAAAGACTGTACAAAATTCCTTATAAAACATGGTGTAGATCCCTTCTGGTTACCTCATTCTGCCCAGATCCAACTCAGCTGTTGAAGGGGCAGGTGAGGGTGGGAAGAGTGTGAGATGGAATAGCATTATGTACAAGGCAGGGGTTGAAGCGGTGGCACAAGTTCTTTCATATTTACACTATTTCACATATTCACAGGTACATAGGGAGCCAGGAGGAAGGAGTGAGCCCCGGCTCTGTTCTCTTGTATAAAAAAGCACCAGTGTCCTGGACTGGACACCCACTGCTGTTAGGAGACACAGGGGTGCCCAGGGACAGATCGTCACCGACTGATATCTCGACTGGAGTCCCACAACTTGGCGTTAGGTGGCTCAGCCCGAAGGCGGGCGAAGAAAGGGTGTTGAAGGGCTTCGCCCAAGGTCAGCCGCTTGGCAGGTTCATACTCTAGCATGCTTTCAATCAGATCGAAGAGCTGGTGGTGTTCCTCTGCCTCTGAGGTCAAATACCGCTGGTGGTGGAGGGCAGGAAAAAGGTGAGGCACGATGCCTTATAAGCCCTGCCTTCTTCAAGGCCCTAGCTTTCAATCCTGAAGGAGCAAGGCTCTGCTCGTGACCATATGATGCTACTTGACTAGGACCACACCAGGGCCATTTCTGCTATTACAGCTCAACCTGCCTTCCCACTAGCACAATTATTCCTTCATACTCTCTGAAAGTTCTACTTATTTTTATCCTTGACAACTTCATGAATCTTCTTTAGCTCAATAAAATGTAAGCTCTTCAAAGGCAGTTTATTTTTTCTGGTTGGCTCAAGAAATAAATGGCTGTCTAACCTCGTTCCTTCCATAAAACCACTCCCTTTCTCTCCTATCAACAAAAGATGTCTTCTTTCCGTTTTCCTCCCCTTGTTTCCTAACTGTTTGCTTGTGAAAGGCATTCCAGGGGCAAAACACCTTAAGAAGGAAGGGACCTCTGGGTGGTGGGCACTATTCACTCCCAGTCCGGCTCACCCGAAGTGGTTTGCAGTTTTCACGAACGTAGCGCCCAGCTGATGTGTTCTCATCCCAATCCAGACGACCCCGATAAAAATATTTCTGCTTCCTAGAGGGGAAAGGGGAAATTGAGGAATCAAGAGGTTCCTCTTGTTACGGGATTAATTTCCCTTATTCTCCCATCTGAGAGTAGCTGAGGGCAAGGCAGGTGTTGAAGAGAAAAGAAAATGTGATAGAGACCAATTTTGTGGAGAGAAAAGAAGGGTTACATTCCTCCCACTCCAGGTTCACCTTGTCTTTCGGATCATCCGGGAAGGGATGGGACCCAGGATCCTTTCCATCATGGCTAGATGCTCTCTGTTGTCATGGGTCTGGGAAACAAAGACAGAACTGAGCAAGGGACTAAGAAGGGATGCTGGGGTCTAGCTGCTAGGAAGCTAAGCAATGTGGAGGAATGAGCAGGCAGTTTCTCAGCAGAGAAGGAAATCAGGTAGAAGAATGCCTAGTGGTCTCATAAGACACCCAACCACTTACTTGGAAGAGGGTGAAGCCAACATAGTATTCGAAGATGATACAGCCTATACTCCACACATCACAAGGCTGAGACCAGCCCAACTCTAGGTAGGGATGGGAAGGAAAGGTATTATGAGGCTCGGGGGCCCCCCTCACCATCATACCACCTCACATACTTGGACAATCTTGTCCTTCCCTCTCTTACCAAGAATGACCTCTGGCGCTCGATAGTGGCGGGTGGAGACAATGGTACTATGGTGCTCATGGTCGAAGGTGGCACTGCCAAAGTCTACTACCCGCACGGCTGTGCTCTTCACACTGCGCTCATCCCGCTTCTAGGAGGCAAAGCAGGAAAAACATGAACCTCTGCACTGAGACTGAGAGAAAAAACAGACCAAGATTCGACTGCTGTTCTCTAAAGTGCTTCTGAGCCTTAAAAAACCAACTCTGACCTCCTGCCCGCTCCCACACATGTCTTCTGCTTTTACAGCTTCCCCCATGTCCATCAGAGTACTTGAAACTAAATCTTAAATCTCTCCCTTTCCATCTATTTTGGTATTCCGTTTTTTTCAGAGCCAGAGCAGGAAGTGTGGGAGAAAAAAGTAAAAGGGGGGACAAAAAGGGCTAAAAGAAAGGCAAAGTGACAATGACCACCAGCACGCACTGGCCAAGAGACAAACCCTGTCCACCTTACCTTCTCTAGGTTGTACGTGAGCTCGTAGTCCGAATTCACAAACAGGATATTTTCAGGCTTGAGGTCCGTATGTGTCAGCTTGTTATCATGGAGGACTGCAGAGGAGAAGGCCAGGTCAGGGTTGGTCCAGGTGGCTAGAACTACCAGCTGACCCCAAGCTTGGTCACCTAGCTAAAAGCTGGTGAGGAGGCAGGTCCGGAAGCACTTGGCTGCTTTCTGCTCTACTTCCAAATGCAATGCCCAGTCTAACAAGCTCTATGCTTATTAACATAAGTTATATTTCTCAACCAATGTATAGATGGTTTGCTATGGTTTTTTCCTTCCCCTGGTAACACCTCATGATATGCAGGGATCTTATTTCTCTAAACAAGGGTTGAACCCTGCAACAGAGTGTGGAGTCTTAACCAGTGGACTATCACAGAAGTCCCTATGAGTCGTATTTTTGTGCTTTAGCATGTGTCTATCTGACTCCTGTGAATTTAAGTCTGTGAAACTGTATTATTCTGATGACTGAGGAGGAAGTATGTACTCGTCTGAATTCTCAGCCTGGCACCTTGGCTACTCCCTGCTCCCACCTGGCTCGCTGAGAGCAGAGAGCGTCTCAGCTCCAGACAAGTGCAAACCTCTAGCGTGAGGAATCTTTTTGTCTCTTTGTGCTTAGTGCCTGACTTACTTTCCCAAAGAAGGGGAGTGAAGGAAAAAAGAGGTAATTAAGAGCTCTGACTTTAAATGCTTTCTCTTCTAGCTCCTGCTAGGTTGAATGTGGAGGAGAAACAATCAGTGATGACAAAAGTGAAGGAGTTAAGTCGAAAGAGGAAGAGATGCCAACACGACAGTGAACAGAAGAACTGCAGATTGTCGACCTGTCTGTTTAGGGGCTTCACCAGTGCACGACTGAGACCCAAGAGGTCCAGTGGAGGAAGGGCTGCCCGAGTCCGCCCTGGCCCACCCCACTCACACTTGACGGCCTGGCACAGCTGGAAGGCCATGTGGCGCACTTGGTGGATGGGGTAGGGCAGGTAGTTGTTGTCTTTGAGGAAATCAAAGGTGCTAAGGCCCAGAAGCTCAAAGGAGATACACATGTGGCCATGGTAGTCAAACCAGTCAAACATCTGGACACAGAGGCTGGGAAAAGAGATGGGAAGGGGGATGTCTGATGAGCTCCCATCTGTCCACCACCCCTCTAACAAAGAAGGACTACTGCTGCTGACTGCACATACTTGGATAAAAACATGCCAGCTATTATCACCAAGAAAATTCAGTTCAACTACAGAATGGCCTTTCTGGCAGACCCACGAAAAGAAGTACTACTTGCTAAACTTCAAACCATTTTCCTGCAATATTTCAAATAGTTAAATAGGAGCTGCTGAGTGCCAGGCTCCAATGTGGACCCTGAATTATCAAACTGCCACTCTGTCAACATGACCCCAGCTCCCGCTCTTGAAATTCACTCACCATCAGCCATCACTGGGCCCATGTTTACACCTCCTTATGTCTTTCAGTAATACTTTTAAATTTTACATTTTGATTATGCAATGTGGGTGAACAGAAAAGCTATACATAAACACCTGCAAATTCATTAGCGTAGTTCTAGTTCTATTAAAAGCTCAAGTACTTTTTTGATGAAAAATGTTGATTCTCAGTCTCAGGGCCATTTCCAGGGCACATTCCTACAAAGGTCATCCTGAGTTGGAGCTCAACTACAGAGCAATCTAACTGCCCCCAGAACAAGGGGAATGGATTACAGAATGTCCCAGACCCTTCCTTCCTTTTAGTAACAGTAATGTTCCACTACTCTATGAGAATGAACAGAAAATGAGACCGTCTACAACTCCTCTGCCTGTCTAGCCCAGGTTGGGAAGGTTTTCCCGTCTTGAGGTGTAGCCTCTCAGACGCCCCACATACTCCAGCACCGCTTACTTTTTGTTGTCAGGGTCCTTCTCATTGATTTTCTCCAGCACATTGATTTCTAGTCGAGCTGCTTCCTTGTACTTTTCCACATTTTTAATGATCTTCAGGGCAACCCGAGCCCCACCCCTACAGGATGGCAGGAAAGGCTTTTGCTGTAATCTCAAGAATATCTCAGCATCAACAGGGCTGCCTGGGGATTAAGAAATCCTATCTTTGGCTCATTAACCAAAAAAAGCCTCAGACAACCCTTACTACATTTTAAGGCTAACAGGTGTGGAGTCTGGAGCAGGCTGACATTTACCTGCGATGGTCAACACACTGTACAACTCGGCCGAAGGTCCCCTCTCCCAAGGTGCTTACAATTTCATCTGAAATGAAAAAAGCAGGGTGGGGGAGAAGGGGGGGAGAAAGGGTGGGGAATGAGTTCAGTTTGAAGAAAAAGGCACAGCAATCTGGGGTGAGGAGATGAAGGAAGGGGGAACAGATACAGATGGTCACAGGGGAAGAAAACCCCTGCGTGATTCCCACCACCTTTAACCCAGGGGCCATGAGAGCTGGGAGTGGACAGCAGAGGTCAATTCTCAACAGCAACTCAAACCACCCAGATAAACAACACCACTGAGAAAAGGCAAAAGAGGCTGTGGCTTGGGTTGGCTCAGGACGTTAGGATGGCTATGGGACCATTACAGGCTATAGGATTGTTACGATTTGGCTTGTACATCGCTCTTGTAGCCAGTCCCCGACGTGGTAGATGAGGTGGCCCTCAGCGTCGTCCTCTACACTCTTGGCTCTCCGGCTGCTGTGCTGCTGTCGGGGGGCGGCCACCTCCTCCCAACATGTGCATACACACATGCATGCTGGAAGTGGCATCTTTTTTCATTGATCATGGCAAAATCCAAAATTCCTAAAAAATGCTTACTATCTGAAAATCTCCCTCCCCTCAGAAAGCAAGCTCTTTAGTAGGATAGAGTGGAATAGAATAGGATCAGCAACTGATTAATGTCAGATTACTGTCTAATCTTATTAACATCCAAATTAAGTGAAAATCTGATGCTCAGCTATATTTATGAAAGCAAAGAGAACAGGAAGTTTAAGAACAAATCCTGATGCAGTAATTTGATCAAAATAAGAAAGGCTATTACAGTGAAACAGTTGAACACATGTAGACATCTGGCCTTATGGAAGGAAGCTGATTCATTGTCCTCATGTTCAACATTTCCCTGAAGACACTGCCACTTCTTATTCGTGACTCCTACACTTGTAGATCCCTGACAGGTTGACTTTTTAAAAAAATAATCTTGGTCTAGGAAAGGTATTTTTTTAAGTGCACATGTTATAAATGTCTAGCTTAGTGAATTATCACAAAAGACAACATCTATGTAACTATCACCCAAGTCAAGAAGAACATTTTAATACCTCAAAACCTTCACTCATAATTATTACTCTTGTTCCTCCCTAAAAGTAGACCACTATCCTGCCTTTTTTTCTTCACTAGCTTGACTTTTAATACTATAGTTATGCCTGCTTTTAAACTTTATTTAAGGGGAATCATAAAGGAATACATGTTTTTTTGTGGTTGGCTTTGTGAGATTTGGCTATGTTTCTGGGTATTATTCATTTTCATTGCTGAATAGTATTTCATTGCAAGAAAATACCCTAACTTATTAATTTCTTTTAATACTAAAGGACAGTTAGGGTGACTATAAATAATGCTACTGTAAACTTCTTTATACAACATTTTGCATAAATGTGCATACATTTCTCATGGGAATACTTTAGACTGGATTTTCTGGGTCACAAGGTATATGAATTGCTAATTTTAGAAGATACATCATGTAAGAAAAGTTCTAGAGATACAACATGATAAATATAATTAACACTGCTATGTTACATGTGAAAGTTGTTAACAGAGTGACTCCTAGGAGTTCTCATCACAAGGGAAATGTCTTTTTCTATTTCTTTAATTTTGTATCTATATGAGATGATGGAAAATCACTAAACTTATTGTGATGATCATTTCACGATGTACATAACACAAATCATAGTGCTATACAACTTATAAGTGCTGTATGTCAAATATATCTCAATAAAACTGGAAGAAAAAAAACCTTTCATAGGGAAAAAAAAAGAAGACGACATGCCAAACTACTTTCCAAAGCGGTTGTACCAGTTTGCATTCTCATCATGATCAGATAAGAATTTCATAGCTTCACATCTTTATCTTAACATTATCTTTGAAAATTTAAGGCATTTGATGTGTATCTCAATTTTAATTTTCTTTTCTCCAGCCACAGGCAACCACTAATATACTTTCTGTCTCTATAAATTTGTCTGTTCTAAATATTTTATATAATGGAATCATAAAATATATGTTCCTTTTCTCAAGAAGAGAAAGAATCCAAGCATAACACAAGAGAGTCTTCAAATCAAAAGGGAAGTGAACAAAAGAAAAAAGGAACAAATTGAACTAAAAACCCCCAAAACAGTTAACAAAATGGCAATAAGTGCATCAGTTTAGTTCAGTTCAAGGAACAAATTGAACTAAAAAACCCCCAAAACAGTTAACAAAATGGCAATAAGTGCATACCTACCAAGAATTACTTTAAATGAACATGGACAAAAGATCCAATCAAAAGACAGACTGGCTGAATGGATACAAAAACAACACCTGTATATATACTGTCTATAAGAGACTCACTTTAGATATAAAGACTGAAAATAGGGGTGAAGAAAAGGTATCCCATGCAAATGTAAACTGAACAAAAGTTTGGACAGGAATACTTATATCCAAAAAAAATAGAATTTTTAAAACAAAAACTGTAGCAAGAGACAAAGGAGGTCATTATATAATCAAGGGATTTATCTAAGAAGAAAGTATAGCAATTATAAATACATATGTGCCCAACATAGGAACATATATAAAAGATTATATATATATATAATATATATACAATAAGATAAGACATATATATAATAAGACATTCCATTTCAAATCAGCACAATACACAATCTTTTCAAGTGCACATGGACTATCTCCAGAATAGATCNAAAAAAAAGGAATTATAAAACTTACTAAAATAAAAAATCCAGGCCCTAATGGCTTCATTAGTGTATTCTACCAAATATTTAAATAATAAATAATTCCAATTCTCAACAAACTTTTCCAGATAATAGAGGAGTAGGGAACAATTTTACTCTGGTACAAAAGCAACACAAAAATAACACAAACTACAGACCAATATCTCTCATGAATATCAATGCAACTATACCTTACATGTCAAAAATACTTTAAATATAAAGATATGGATTAAAAATGAAAAGATGAAGAATAACAAGTCAGAGGACAGACATTACTAGACTTTACTATAAAGCTACAGCAATTAAGATAGTATGATATTGGCAAACTTAGCACATTGAAAAGCAGAGACATTACTTTGCCCACAAAGGTCTGTCTAGTCAAGACTATGGTTTTTCCAGTGGTCATGTATGGAGGTGAAATTTGGACTGTGAAGAAAGCTGAACACCAAAGAACTGATGTTTTTGATTGTGGTGTTGGAGAAGACTCTTGAGTCCCTTGGACTGCAAGGAGATCCAACCAATCCATTCTAAAGGAGATCAGTCCTGGGTGTTCTCTGGAAGGAATGATGCTAAAGCTAAAATTCCAGTACTTTGGCCACCTCATNGGGAGGCGGGGTGGGTGGTGGAGGGGTCAGCGGTCACAGGCGCCCAGCCAGGGGGACAGACAGTGGTGGGGGACAGTGGAAGGGAACACGTCAGATGCGGTAAGGCGGATGGGCTGAGAGGAGAGAGCGGCGCGCAACCCCAGGTCCCCAAACCCTAAACGGGGCCGGGGAGAGGCACGGGCAGAGCGGAGCAGTGGTGTTGTCGCCAGTGTCACCCACGACCCCATGCTCTCCACGGTGCCCTTCCAGGCAGGCACAGGTCTCCCCTTGCTCCCACCCAAGCCCACCTGCCGAGGGGGCCAGAGTCCAGGGCTTGGGGGAGAAAGGCTGTTCACAAGCAAGGTCCCCATTAGAAAATGGAGGCCTCTGGGGGGTGGAAGAGCTGCTCCCAACACAATAAACCCAGCATGCCAGGAAAGGCACGGGGGTTCACAAATGCTCTGTGCCCATTCACCTCCGGAGCAGATTCAGGGCCCTCCAAGAGCTGGAGAGCTTCCAAGCGAACACCTCAGTGTTCACGCCCCAATGTCTCTCACTTACCGGGGTCCCAGAGGGCTGAAGAAGAGTGGGGAGAGGAAGGGCCTGGGCGAGCACTCACCGAAGACGAACGGCTGAATGTCCGGCTGCGCCGCCTCCGCCGTCGGTGCTTCCTACGGCTGCTGCGCTGGCTGCGGTAACTGCTGTTCTCCCGATGGTACTCGTAGGAATGCCTGTAGTCTGTGTCATAGTAGGCTTCTCCCCGATCTCGGCTGTAGTCGTTGCGCCTGTAGCTGCCACAGTATCGCCGGTCATACGCCCTCCGATCAGATGAACGATCGTCATAGCTGCTGTTGGACAGCAAACACCCTAATTAAGTGCATCTGTTCAGGTCACAGTCCTTGCCATATCATTTAACAAGGTCCACCCTCACTGAGGAAAAGGAGTAACGTGAGAAAAGTAGTTCTCACACACTCAAGCCACTCTGAGAGGAACAAGAGCCAAGGCAGTGAAATAACTAAGCACAGAGGAGGATCTCCACATCTGCACATCACCATAGCCTCTAAAAAGACACCTGCAGGACAACTCCCCGAGGGCCTCCTCCTCCCCTCCAGAGATGTAATGGCATGAAGAGCTGCTTCTTTCTCAAGCCGTTTCTGACATGCAGCTTTGCTCCAAACTATCCTTAACCCATCCCTTCCACTGAACATGCGGCTGACTTATTAAAACCATGGAGACCTAATTCTGTTTTATCTATTAACTGATAAGCCATCTCAAGTTCCTAGTCCTTTGCATTTGCTTTCCCTTTGCCTACAACACTTCTCTTGTCATTCAGACAAGCTTAGATGCCACGTTCTCTGGGAAGTTTTCCCTGATCTATGTATCTTGTCCCACTGCAATCAAACCTGTTGGAGGTTTCCTTAGCCCCTTTCAAACATACTTCCTCTATGATAACACTCTTAACACCCACAGTGTAAGTGGGTTAACTCGTTACCCATTTTGAGCATCACATAATATTAGCTACTTAGGTTGAAACTGATAAATCTTTGTTGAATAAACAAATAAGTGAGTGGGTCTAATTTGAGTTTTTCTTCCGGAAGCCTCACCTCCGGGAACGGACATGGTAACTGTCTTCCCGTCGGCGCCGCCGCGTACGGTCACTGCTGCTTGACCAGGAGCGGCTTCTTCGTCGCTTATGCTTTCGGCTCCGATAGTGCTCATGGTAACTCCCCCTGCTGCCTCTCTCTGAAGAGTGGTACCTTCGAGGATGAGGCATCTGTAAGGAAAGGGAAAGGAAAAATAGTAGGGGCAGGATCTGAGTTTTCAGAAATCCCCTCCAAGGACTGGCTGCCCTAGAAATGCTGTTTTCTGCTCTTCAATTCCTACTTTTTTTTTTAAAACCACTCACAACTCCTCAGTCTTCCTCTGGGCTTACAATTTCTCCTTGATACTAACTCTGGTTGAAAACTTTAGGAATCATCCTCCTACTCAGCTCATTGTTCTGATTTTCTTCAAACAGGTGGTCTCCTGAAGACACTCAGGTCTGGGCCACAGCTCATTACAGGTGAGACTGTGCAACTCATGAAGACTGCAACAATTCATCCTTGGCTGGTATCTAGGGTATATCTGTGGCATTCTGAGTTCCTCACAACTCAAAGAGAATAATGATTTACTACACAACATTATCACAAATGTTTTACAATTACTCTAAGTGTAGATTATCTCCCCAAATAGGCCATCAATGTCCTGAGGGCAGGAATCCCGTTTCCCAGGTTTCCAGATATAGTTGTGTAAACCAAATATCAGTTAGTTTCAGGAATCTGGGTCTGGCCCTTTGAACTATCTTCATCATTTCTCACATCACTGGCCAAATCTCCCATAGTTTTAATACAATACACGAGGCTCCAGGCTGCAGTCAGCTTCACATCCAGCCTCCCCTCTTTTGTGCTTACTATGTACAGAATAACTGATTTTTAATTAACATCAGCACCAGTAAACTAAGTTGGCCACCTTTCAGTGATTGGATTGAAATGGCATGATGCACAAACTTTTTTTCCTTCAAGGAAAGAATCAGAAAGCAGTCACAATCGGGGAAGATGAGACTAGGAGGACAGGATGAGATAGATAGGGATAGAAGTCTTGTTGGGTGGGTTGGGGTGGCAGCATTAGGTGCGGAAAAGGCTTAAGAGACTCCAACATCTGGCTCCCATTTTGAGTTACTTCTCAAATTGAGGAGGCGGGTCGCATTCGATTCATTCTTGGCCCAAGAGTGCTTAAGACAAACAAGAAGATGCAAACAAACTATTCTCCCAGGTAATCCAACTGTGCTTAGCACAGCCACACAAATGTCATCTTACCATATACACACTGCCACCAAAGCTCCTCACAGGCTTTCCTTCTCCCCATCCCCCAAGGATCTCCAGCCTACAACCTTTCTCAATTTCTTTATCTATTTTTTTCCCTTTCTCACTTAGAAAATCCAGAACTCACTCCTGAAGTTAAACTCTCTCCATATCCTCCAAGTGACACGACGGTTCTCTGGTCCAACTTTGATATTCTGCTCTTTCTCATCTCTGAAACCACTCCTATTCGCACTCCATCACTCCTTCTCCTACTTTGATCTCTCCCAACTTCCCTACTGGTCTCCCCAAAATACATCTAAGGCAGGTCGACCTTCCACCTCATCTTCCTACACTGCACCTCTGCCACTTTCCAGGTTTCAGCCCCTAGAAATGGGGCTCTAGAATGGGGCTTTTCAGCCCCTCTCCTAATCTCGCCCGGGCCCCTTGCCCCCAATCCAATCTTCTCTCCGCCCGCCCCACGGTTGCCGCCATCTTTC
>SJYV01028238.1:0-15123 GCA_006410875.1 Neotragus pygmaeus
CGCGGCCAAAAAAAACCTCCAAAATCCAACCCTCAAGAAGAGATTTTAATTTAAAGGAACCTTAGGTGGAGAGTGTTCTGGGTGGCAGAGGAAAGCAAATTCCAGTCCTTACTAGACCATAATAGGAAAGGTTTCCCTGGTGGCTCAGATGGTAAAGGACCCACATGCGATGCGGAAGGCCCAGTTTGATCCCTAGGTCAGGAAGGTCCCCTGACCCACTCCAGTACTCTTGCCTGGAGAATCCCATGGACAGAGGAGCCTGGCACGCTGCAGTCCACGGGGTCGCAAAGAGTCGGACACGATTGAGTGACTAATAACGGCAACTCCAAAGATGTGAAAACGTGAAAAACTATGAGTCTTAAAATCTGTGAAATATGGGCCAGTGAATAAAATGTTGCTCTCCAGTCTCTCCCCATCTGGATCCACCTCCCAGAGTCCACAGCATGGCATGCATAGTGGCATCTGCTCTCCACGCCTGCACATGGGCCCGTGACCCTGCCTAGTTCATCCCGGTAAATGCAAACACTGGCGAATCCACTCCTCAACTCGAAGGCTGACTCAGGTAGAACCGCTCCCCTGCACCAAGGCAGGAATTCAGTTGACTCACAGCCCAATCACAACTCAAAAAGCAACTGACCTTTCATGTGTCTGAAAGCTGCAGGCAGACATATCCGGTGGCACGAAGCTGGCAAGTGTGTAGGCAGCTGCAAGTTTAATAAATCTTAATTATTCTGTTTATATAAACAAGCAGGCTGAAGCCACTGACGTAGCTGGAGCTTTCAATGGCTTGGGGCGTAGAGAGAAAAAAAAAAGCGTGGAGGGCTGACGGCTCATAAATAATTAGCTTTGGAGCAGGGTTTTTTTTTTTTCCCCTTCTCTTTGGACTAAAAATAATATATGAAATGTTTTTAAGTTGGCAAGATTACAAGCCCAGAAGACAGTGTCTAGTTTCTACCTGTCAGACCTGCGTGCGTCTGTGCACAGCTGCACATGTGTACATGCCTTCACACACGCGTATGCACACCCCACCCAGCAAACAACATGAGAACCGCACCAAGGGGAGGATTCCATCCCCACGCCCATGTATCTCCACTCCCAAAAGTGGCATTAGCCGTCTTCCGTCTGAAAGAGAAGCAGGACATTGTCTGCTAGCATCCAGTCCTCATTTACGAAGCAGTTCAGAAACTTCTGGTTTGTAAGAACTCTTAGTTCTGAGGACCTGCATTTCACTCACTGGAAGACCGTGGTTAAGAACCTTGCGAAGGGGAACACACACTAATGGTGGATCCCAGATGCAAATTGAGAGCATAAAGCAATGGTTCTCCGAGTCTGGTCCCCAGGGGAGCAGCAGCAGCATCACCTGAGACCTTACTGGAAACGCAGATCCTCGGGGCACCCCAGACCTGATGCATCAGAAACTCTGGGGTGGAACCCAGAAATCTGTGCTTACACAAGCTGTGATAGAAAGGGGCCCCAGATGGCTCTGAATATTGGCCTCCGTGGTTGCTTGCTTCTTCACAGGGAGCTGAGACCCAAGAGCTCAAAAGTCAGCCAGCACCAAACTCAAAACTTGCACACATCCATTTGATTTTAAATGTAGCCGAATAAGCAGATTTGGGGGCCATTTAGAGCCTGCCTGCTTTGCCTATCCCATGAAACGGAGTCCAACATCTGCCAGCTATAGATAAGATCAACCCTGCATCTGCGGCTTCCCTGGTGGTCCGGTGATAAAAGAATCCGCCTGCCAACCCAGGATACACAGGTTCGATTCCTGATCGGGGAAGATCCCATGTGCCGCTGGGCAAATAAGCCCATCACCACAACTACTGAGCCTGTGCTCCAGAGCCCACGAGCCACAGTTACTGAAGCCCGTGTGCCCTAGAGCCTGTACTTTGCAACAGGGAAAGGCCCTGCAATGAGAAGCCTGCACACAGCAACTAGAGAGTGCTCTGCACAGTAATGAAGACCTAGCACAGCCAATAATAAATAAATAAAATTATTTAAAAAAACAAACACACCTGTAGCTGTCAAGACCACAAGCCACTGCTGTACTTGGACATTCCCTGGCCAGAAACGTGCTATTGTGCTGGGCAACGCCAGCTGCGGGGAGAGCCTTTCTCCCGTTCCCCTCTCCACCCCGCCCACCCCGTTAGCATGCACAGCCTACCCTGGCAGGCCTTTGCTCTGGGAATCTATCCCAGGTACTTGCATCAGTGCTTGGTACAAAGTCAGAGCTCAGTAAACATCTGTGAAGTGAATCAGTGACTGAGGAGACAGCCAGTGAACACGGAGCTGTGAACACTCCATATGAACCCGGTGACAGGCTGCCAGGGACAGGAGCCTGCCCTGCAGGGCTGGTGTCAGCCAGCCAAGCAAGCCCCCACTCACAAACAGCAGGGGTCCCAGAAACGACTCCCCCTGAACTCCGGCCTGGGAGCCACTTAGACGGGGACTCCCAACCAGAGTGGGGCTTAAAGGGCAGGAGGCAGCCTGGACATCTGGCCCTGGGCCCTCAGGTGCCACCAGGAGTCACAGGCTGGGCTGTGTGGTGACCCAGCCTTTCTGATGCACTCCCCTACTTCACGAGAAGCCCTTTGCTCTTCTAAATTAGGGGAAACTAACAGGGCTTCAGGCTCTCCTCTCAAGAAAGAACAACAGTTCACATGATCTTCAAAATTCGTTCATGAAGTCAGTAAAGTCAGCATTGACAGTTCCATTTTACAGATGGGGAAGGAAAGTCTCCAGAGGAAAAGCAACTTGCCCAAGGCCACAAAACTGGGGGACGCCAGGCCCCGAGCACAGCACTGGTCTGGTGACTGCCCCGTCCAGTCCTGGGCACACACTCTATACTGCAGATGGAGACACGAATGCCAGCTGGAGACCAAGACGCCTGAGTGGGCAGAGCCCCTGGGGACACAGACTCCACGGCCAGAGAGACCTCGAGGCCCCGGGGCTCTCGGGAGCAGAGCACGCCGGAGGCTTATGTCATCACGAGCCAGCGCTTGGCAGGACAACAAGCTCGCTCTCTGAGGACCTCACTGGTAGTCCAGGGGATGAGAATCAGTGCCAATGAGGGGACATGGGTCCCATTCCTCGTCCGGGAAGATCCCGAGTGCTGCAGAACAACTAAGCCCGTGCACCCCAACCACGGAGCCTACGCACTGTGACTCCTGAAGCCCAGGCGCCTAGAGTCCATCCGGAACGAGAGACGCCACTGCAGTGAGAAGCCCACGCACCGCAACTCCAGAGCAGCCCCCGCCTGCTGCAACCAGAGAAAGCCCGCACACAGCAACCAAGACCCAGTGCGTCCAAAAGCACTCAAATACAATTTCAAACCGGAACTCCTCCAAAGCAAGCCTGCTCTCAGCAACGGCGGCACCAGGGACGCCAGTGTACACTGGACCGTTCCACAAGTGGGGAGAGCCGCCAGGCCCAGGGATGCCTTCTCCAAGGCACCGGGCGGAAGGGCAAGGGTGGGCTTAGAGTCTGAGGCAGAGACCGCTCAGGCGCCATGTGCCTCCAGCGAACACGTCACTGCAGTCTTGTCATTCCTTGCTTCATTCATGCCTAGCATGGTGGGAATGATGCCTGTGGATGTCTGGGTGATGGTGACGTGAAACGCCCTAGGCACGATCTGGTACAGTTCCTGGCACAGAGTGGATGGTCAACACGTAGCATTTATAGTAACAATCATTATTCCTCATTATTCCTGTAAGTACGGTGCTTTTTACCGCCATGCCTCTGGCCGGCAAGCCCCCAGGGAGAGGCTCTGAGCATTTCTCAGAGGCTGACAGTGGAGACACCGGCTGGTCGAACGTGACTGGCACAGCCCCCTTCCGCTTTCAGCCCCCATGAACCCCAGATGCTCGTCCACTACTCAGGTGGCCGCGAGGCCCAATGCCCTGGAGTGGCCCAGGTCTCCGCAGACCAGCCCGATTTACTCCTGTTGTCACAGCATAATCACTAACCGTGTCCTTGTTCATATCCCTGCATCCTGTCTCAGCTGAGTACACGCTGTGCGTCCTGCAGAACAAGGACCCCCGGGACCACCACAGGGCAGCCCAGAACTGAGTCCCCAGGAGCGTTTCTCATGGAACCTTCCAGAAAGCCCAGGGGTCCTGCCCCAGCATCCCAGGCCTGCTAACCCTCCAGACGCCCTGCCCTCCACCCGTGTGGAGCAGACGGCAGACATGGTACCTTTCGGAATCCAGTCGGCTCCCCTGGAGGACTCTGCGTCTGTTATTTTAGGGAAGGAAAGGAAAAGGGGAAAGGAAAAAAAAAAAGAAGTTAAGTGAGTGAAACTTAAATCCCAGCAGAGCCTGTAATGGAATATTCATTTTGTCAGGGGAGTGTTTCTTTAAGACTTCTGGTCCTCTGGACAAGCTGAACCAGCAGGTGATTCAATTTAATGAGCTTTTTAACGCACTTGGGGCCCAGGTGGGATCCTGTCTGGGAAGGCCTGGGCCAAGGCCACGGCGCACGGACCTGGCTGGGGCTGGGCTGACACCTAGTGGCCGAAGACGCGGCTGCTTTCAGGGCCGGCAGAGCTGGAGCCCCAAAGCTTGGAACCTGGGGTCTGCGGGCCTAAAGGGCCCTCAGTGGCCATCCCAACCACCGTTTCCTCGCACTAACCTCCATGCCTCAGCTTCCCTATCAGTTCTCAGGGGATAATAACACTCCTTTATAGGGCTGTAATGAGGATATATTATTTAATGAAGGCTATTACTAGTCTAGCTGTTATTGTTTTGTGTGAGACGGTGGGCCCCTAGGGGGCTTCCCAGGTAGCACTAGTGGTAAAGAACCCACCTGCCAATGCAGGAGACATAAGAGACGTGGGTTCAATCCCTGGGTGGGGAAGACCCTCTGGAGGCAGGCACGGCAACCCACTTCAGTATCCTTGCCTGGAGAATCCCGTGGACAGAGAAGCCTGGCGGGCTACAGTCCATGGGGTCACAAAGAGTCAGACACGAGTGAAGCGACAGCTTGCATGGGGTCCCCCAGGGGGAGGTGCCTCCTCAATGTCACAAGCAGATTAGTGGAGGAGGCGGCCTAGATCCCAGGGGTCCTAGCCCCCACGCCAGTGTCGTGCCTCCATCAAGGTGTGTTTGATGCTGGCTCTGTCCCTGGCTATCCAAGTGAACTCGGGTGACTTTTTAACTCCTCATATTCTCATCCCTCCTCTGGAAATTGGAGATGCAATTACTATGGCGGACGGCTGCTGTGAGCACTGAACTGGGATGATGCACCTAGAGGTTTCAGGTTGGTAGAGCAAAGCTGTCGTTCTTGAAACTCAGCCTCGCTGGGTGGCAGAATGGCCAAACGACAAATTGTTCACCAAGTGCCTAGGACACGAGTCTCCATCACCTCTCCCTGAGTGATCCCCTCGGTCCGGTCTGTCGAGGTATGGGGTGGAGTGGATGCAGACTGAGTTATGTCTCCCCGGGGCCTGGGACCTGTGCAGCCTTAGCACCTACCAGCAGGTGGCTGGAGTCCTTGAGCTTGGACTTGTAGAGCATCCACCGGTAGCGCAGATCCTCTAGCTCGTCCGAGGACGTGCTGGCTGGCCTGAGACGAAGGAGGTTTTTGAAGAGATGCTGACCTTCTGGTATTCGAGCCTCCAGCTCCTAGAGGAAAAAGACAGGGTCACCATGCACCTTCCAAATGGCTGAGGAGGCCCCACCTGGTTGGTAAGGAGGAGCCAATCAAATTCTATTTGCGGGGGCAGCCAAGAGAACACATAGAGAGAGAATCTCATCGTGCAAATAAACGGAAGCCAAGGCCAGGAACTGCTCCCCGCAACGCTGTGGAGTGGACTGCTGCCTGAAAGAGGAGCTGCCGTGCTCACCTCCACGGCCACTTCTAGCTCTGGCATTCTACCATAGATACGACATAGATTTACACTATGTATGACTAGAGGAAGTAAAAGTCACTCAGTCATCTCCTACTCTGTGACTCCCTGTCCATGGAATTCTCCAGGCCAGAATACTGAAGTGGGTAGCTGTTCCCTTCCCCAGGGGATCTTCCTAACCCAGGAATAGAACCCAGTCTGCCACACTGCAGGCAGATTCTTTACCCACTGAGCCACCAGGGAAGCCCTCTGGCATTCTAGAACCAAAGTTCTCCAGAGGGCTTGACATAAGAGTTATCATCATTATAAAAGCTACCATTGTTCATCGACAGAGGACTGGATAGACAAGACGGGGTTCATACATACAATGTGATATGACTCAGTCATTAAAAATTATGAAATGACGTCAATTCTAGCAACATGGATGGACATAGAGATTGACATACTGAGTGAAGTCGGTCAGACAGAGAAGGAAAAATATCGTACAACTTCCCTTATGTGTGGGATCTAAAAAAAGAAATGAATCAAAAGAACTTAAAAAACAGAGACAGACTTGAAGAACAAACTTGTTGCTAGGGGGAAAGATGAGGAGAAGGGATAATTAGGGAATCTGGGATGGACATACACACACTGCTTATTTAAAATGGATAATCAACAAGGACCTACTATTGAGCTCTACATGGAACTCTGCTCAGTGTTACGTGGCAGACTGAATGGGAGGGGAGGTTTCGGGGAGAATGGATACTAGTGTATGTATGGCTGAGTCTCTTCCTGTTCACCTGAAACCATCAAAACATTGTTAATCAGCTATACCCCAATATAAAATTAAAATTGTTTTTTTTTAATAAAAAGAGTCCTTAAAAAATTGCAAATAGAACTGCCTTATGACCCAGCAATCCCACTGCTGGGCATACACACCAAGGAAACCAGAATTGAAAGAGACACATGTACCCCGATGTTCATCGCAGCACTGTTTATAATAGCCAGGACATGGAAACAACCTAGATGTCCGTCAGCAGATGAATGGCTAAGAAAGCTGTGGTATATATACACAATAGAATATTACTCAGCCATTAAAAAGAATACATTTGAATCTGTTCTAATGAGATGGATGAAACTGGAGCTGATTATACAGAGTGAAGTAAGCCAGAAAGAAAAACACCAATGCAGTATACTGACACATATATATGGAATTTAGAAAGAAGGTAATGATGACCCTGTATGTGAGACAGCAAAAGAGACACAGATGTATAGAATGAACTTTTGGACTCTGAGGGAGAGGGGAAGGGTGGGATGATTTGGGAGAATGGCATTGAAACATGTATACTATCATGTAAGAAACGAAGCGCCAGTCTATGCTCGATACAGGATACAGGATGGTTGGGGCTGGTGCACGGGGATGATCCAGAGAGATGATATGGGGAGGGAGGTGGGAGGGGGGTTCAGGATGAAAAAATAAATAAAATAAAAAGCTACCATTGTTGAATATGTCTTTCTATTGGCATTTTTACTCCTGGCAGAGTGAGGTTGGGACTGGGCAGATTTTTCTATCAGAATACAGTACTGTGTTCCCCCAGGATGGCATCTGTTATCCTCAGGACTCCTGGGAGGGAGTGCCATGTGAGGACACAACCTGGGTCCTAAGTCAAAGGGCCTGAGTTTAAATTCTGGCTTGGCATCCAGAATCTGTCCCATCCCACCCGCTGCATGATACAGGCACACAGCTTAGCTTCTCAGAGCCCTCGAGGGTGGGGAATCTACAAAGAAGGGTAACCCGGGGAGCTGCAAGTCACCTCTGATACGCCTGGGGCTGGGTGGTGGTGGCAGGGGATGAGAGGAGTGGCTGAATATGAGGTAGGAAGGAGACAGGGAGGGCAAGGTAGCTGGGACCAAAGCTCCCACTGAGGACAAAACATTAAAAACATTCTTAAGGCATCAGTGGACAGGGAGGCCTGGCGTGCAGCAGTCCATGGGGTTGCAAAGAGTTGGACACGACTGAGCGACTGAACTGAACTGAATGGAACTGAGGGCATCAAAGGGTTAACAAAAAGAGTCAGGCGAGACATGCGAAAGGTTAAGATGCAGAGAAGTAAGCCCAGTGTCCAGACCTCCTCTCGCACTTAGGATATCTGCTCATCTGGAAAAAATAGTTGTGAAACAGATCTATGCTTCTGGCAGCCTTGCAGGATTCAGGAGACAGAAGTCAAAGTCTGCGCCCTACAGAAGCGGAGACTGAGAAACTGCTATCTTTAGCAGAGGCCCCTAAAGGTGAATAGGAAGTAAACCCACACCTTATTTGGATTTGCAGGCCACTGTCAAGTCATCTCAGCAGTCCAGGGAGCTTCACGTTTTGAAATTGGATTCAGTGTTTCTTGACCGACAAAAGCCCCCACTGGCCTGGCTGTTGCAAACAAAATCCTCTTTGAAGGAAAGATTATTCTTAATCTCAAATTATTTTTGCACCTATTTGTCAAACACAATATCCAGCACACAATCGAAGCAGTCACACACAGATATAAGACTCCCAGAAGAGGAGGAAACTGGGACTTCCCTGGAGGCCCAGTGGTTAAGAATGTGGCTGCCAGGGCAGGGGAGGTGGGTTCTGTCTCTGGTCCAGGAAGATCCCACATGCCTTGGACCAACTAAGCCGTATGACCCAGGTACCGAGCCCCAGCCCTAGGGCCCACGTGACTCACCTACTGACCCCACATGCTGCACATGCTGAGGCCCACGTGCTTAGAGCCTTGTTCTTCAACAAGAGAAGCCACCCCAGTGAGAAGCCCTCACACCACAGCAAAGAGTAGCCTCTACTCACCGTAACTAGAGAAAGGCCACGCACAGCAACAAAGACCCAGGGCAGCCAAATACAGATAAAATTAGTGAATTAACGAGGAGGAGGCAGAGACAATACACAACAAAAACAGTCTTGACTTGAGCTACTGAGACTATTAGACACACTCGCTAAACCAACTATGTTTACTGTGTTGAAAGAATTAAAAGACAAACTGAAAATTTTCAGCAAGGACCCAAAAGCTGTCAAAAGTGGCAAAGCAGATTTTAAAAAGCACCAAGGAGAATTTCTAGGAATGACAAATGAAATAGTAAAAGCTAAGAACTTAATTAAACATGTGAAATAGCAAATGAGATACAACTAAAGAGAGAATTAGTAAAGTGGAAGATGAGTTAGAAAAAAGCATTCAGAAAGTAATACAAAAAAGCAAAAGGATGAACAAGTACACAAGAGACAGTGAAATACACAGTGAGAAGAAAGAGCATATGTTTACAAGGCATCTCAGAAGGTGAGGAAACAGGGAACAAGGCAGAAGCCATAGTCTGAGAGATAATGTTGGAGAATTTTCCAGAAAGATTCTAGGCCACAGATTCAAGAATCCAGATGACTCTCAAGCAAGAAAAATAAAAATAAAACCAAACTCTAAGGTATTAGGGTAAATTTCAGAAAAAAAAAAAAAAAAACTACAAAAAAGAGATAGTTTGGGGCCTGATTGAGAAAAGCTGTGGGTGATAAACTCCGGAAATTGAACTCTATCCTGAAAAGTTTTCATTACTGGGACAAGGTCATCTTTAGGATTCTGAAGGGTCACTCTGGCTTCAGAATGAGTCATTACTGAGATGGGAACCCAGGAAGAAGGAGGGAGGCCAGCTTGGAGGCTATTGTCAAGGTCAAGGTGAAAAATGATAAATGTCTAGATGAAGACAGTGGTAGTGAGGGGAACCAGAAACAACGAATACCCAAGAGGTGGAATCAAGCAGGACTTGGTGAATAAGTCGATATGCGAGTGGAGGAGAGAGATTTGTGGTAGAAGGACTGTCTTTCCACCCCCTTGCCATATCCATGCCTTTTGCAATATGGTCTTACAATACTCCCCATCAAGAAGTGAAGCCTGTGTTCTCTCCCCTTGAATCTGAGCTGGCATTGTGACTTTCTTTGTCCAACAGAATGCAGAAGTGATGCGCCAGTTCCTAGCCTTGGCCTGAAAAGGCCTGCATGTTCCCACTCGATCTCTCAGACCTGCCCCTGCTCTGGGAAGTCCAGGCTATCCCAAAGGAGGACAAGAGATGTGTGGTCCATCCCATGCTCGTCTAGAATAGCCCACCAACCACCAGAGGTACAGCCACCCTGCTGGTCATAATTCAGGGAGCCCGGCCAAGATCAGAAGCATTGCCAGCAGGCCTCAGGGTAAGCTGCCAATCTTCAGAACCACGAGTTAAACAAACAGCTGTTCTTTTAAGCTACTAACTGTCGGCATGGCTTGTTACATAGCAAGAGTTAACTGATTAGAAGAGTCGTGATGAGTGGTGATATTTTCCAAGTTGGGCAATACAGCAGGAGGCTTGAATGAATGGACGGATGGTTTTCCTGTAATACTGGAAGCAAAAAAAAAGTTTAAAGCTATTATTTAGGACTTCCCTGGTGGTAGAGTAGATAAGAAACCACCTGCCAATGCAGGGGACACAGGTTCGATCCCTGGTCTGGGAAGATTCCACATGGTACGGAGCCACTAAGCCTGGGAGCCACAGTTACTGAGCTCGAGTGCTGCAACTACTGAAGCCCGCACACCCAGAGCCCACGCTCCACAAGAGAAACCGCCGCAATGAGAAGCCTGTGCGTGGCAACTAGAGAACAGCCCTCACTCGCTGCAAATGGAGAAGGCCCACGCACGGCCATAAATAAATAAATACATCTTAAAAAAAAACTTATTTATACATAAGCCATCAGAGAAGGCAATGGCACCCCACTCCAGTGTTCTTGCCTAGAGAATCCCAGGGACGGTGGAGCATGATGGGCTGCCGTCTATGGGGTCGCACAGAGTCGGACACGGCTGAAGCGACTTAGCAGCAGCAGCAGCATACATAAGCCATAACGGCTCATAAGCTAGGTATGTGCTTTTTTTTTTTTTTTTTTAGAACTCTCTGGCAGCAAACACATCTTTGAGGGTCAAATTCTCTGAAATAAAGGGGCTGTTCCTTGGGCACAAACCTGTAGCTTTGTTGCTCTGGTCCTCAAGTCCTCGGTGGTGGGAGTTTTCATGGCGATGATCCTAACCAGCTTGGAATTCTCCTCCTGCAACCAGTCCTCAAAGTTCCTCAGGGACTGGGAGTACTCCTCATGGCTGCCTCCTTCCTCCCTGAGCAGACCTGCCTGCAGGAAGGCACAGCATGGTCAAAGGATCAGAGTTTCTGAAAACAGCCCACTGGCCATGTGTCCTGGGAATTCCATCCAAGCAGAGGGTGGGGGATGAGGATGCCCAGAGGGAGATAAGAGGCAGCTGGGGGGTGAGGGGATGAGGAAAGCATCTCTACTCAGTGTAGACATGATTAAGGACCAAGAACATTCCTCACTGCCACCTCTTTGGTCTCCTGAAGGCTACCAGCATCATCCCTCATCAGGATGTCTACAATGTGATCACCTTCTGCCCCTTCTGTCCCTCTTCAAGTTAGGTGGCCAGACTGATCTGTCTAAGATGCAAGTCTAGGGGCTTCCCTGGCGGTCCAGTGGTTAAGAATCCGCCTGTCGATTCAGGGGACCCAGGTTCGATCGCTAGTCTGGGAACTCAGGTCCCATATGCCACGCGGCAACTGATCCGTGAGCCACACCTACTAGAGCCTGTGCTCTGGAGCCCACAAGCTACAGCTACGGAAGCCCACGTGCCCTGGAGCCTGTGTTCTGCAGCAAGAGGAGCTGCCTCAGTGTGAAAACCGTGCCCTGCAGCGAAGAGTTGCCCCGGCTTGCCACAACTAGAGAAAGCTCGTGCGTGGCAATGAAGAGCCCATGCACTGCCACAAAGACCCAGCAAAGCCAACGATAACAAAAATAAAAATAATAAATACATAAAAGGCAAGTCCACTCAGCCACACCATCACTTACACAGCTGAGTGGCTTCTCACACTCGATGCGGCCGGAGAGCCTCAGATTCCGGCCCTGCCTGGCTCTGCGGCTCATGAGACCTGCCCCATCGTCTGAGCCGGGGCCCACAGACATCCAGCACCCAGCGCTGGTGCTGTCTCCTGTCTCCCTCGGGTCCTTGCAGGTACAGTCTCCTCTGCATGGAACACACTCTGTTCCACCTCTCCNCTGGCTCTGCGGCTCATGAGACCTGCCCCATCGTCTGAGCCGGGGCCCACAGACATCCAGCACCCAGCGCTGGTGCTGTCTCCTGTCTCCCTCGGGTCCTTGCAGGTACAGTCTCCTCTGCATGGAACACACTCTGTTCCACCTCTCCTTGACTCCCACTCAGCTGTGAGGCGCCCTGGACATCTCATTTTCATCTCTCCGGGGAGGGCTTCACTACCCCAAGTCCTTCACTCTGCAGCAGGCTGCCGTGGCCTCTGGGTCTTCTGCCTCCATGAACCACGTGCTCTGTGAACCCTTGATTCTATTGCTTTGCGGCTCCTGCTTCCCTGCTTCTCAAAACGTGCTCCAAGGCCTAGCAGGCTTAGCATCACCTGGGAGCTTGTAGAAATGCAGGGTGAGGGGTCCCAGTCCAGACCTACTGAATCAGAATCTGCATTTCGGTACGATCTGGATGCACACCACAATCTGAAAAACTCTGTGCTGGATGCTACGTTCTCTGAGGGTTGAAAGTATTTGTTTTGTTTACAGCTGTGTTCCAGCTCCAAGCACAGTTCTCAGAACACAGAAAGACTCAGTAAGAGCTTTCTGGATGGAGAAATGAAAGAAGGAATGGAAGAATGAATGAATGAGTGTGCTGTCTTTGAAGAACAAGGAATGAATTTCTTCTCGTTGTGGTTCTGTTTCTTAAAGCCCGTCAAGGAGAGGGATGGATGATATGATATAGTGAGGTCAGTTCTTTTTACAAAATGTAGTTTGTGTGTGTTGTGTGTTAGTCATTCAGTCGTGTCCAATTCTTTGCAACCCCATGGACGGGAGCCCACCAGGCTCCTCTAGTCCATGGGATTCTCCAGGCAAGAATATTAAAGCGGGTTACCATTCCCTTCTCTAGGGAGTCTTTCCAACCTAGGGATCAAACTCGGGTCTTCTGCTTTGCAGGCAGATTGTTTACCATCTTAGCCACCAGGGCACCAAAAATACCTATCTCGTGAACTTTTAGTTTGCAGCCGAGTGCTGCTAGGAAGCTTCGCACTCTGACTCTCTCTTCCCTGCAAAGGAAGCACTCGGATTTTCTGAGGGTGAGGGCCTGCTTGCCCTAGAGATGCCCAGGACCTTCCTCAGTGCAGACCCTTGGTCTGGGGTCCCGGAGTCCTTCTGCCCAGTGGCCCAGGGCACTCTTGTGTCACCACTGGGCAGGCTCACCCGAGACAGGACAGGGCCCAGTCCTGAGCTGAGCACGCGGCCCCAGGCGGGGAGTGGGTGTACTGGTGACACCTTCCCACCATCACCTGACTTGGATCTGGGCCCTCCCCAGAAGCCCAGGAGATGGACTTACCTGACGGCGACGCCGGGAAGTAAGATCCGTGGGGAGGATGAGAAACCCAGTCTTTGGGATGTTGTTGGTAAAAATCATTTTCTTCCCTGAATCCACTTCTGTCGTCCTCTGCAGCTGTCGGTTTCTGATGAGGCTGAGAAGTCAAATCCGCCCAGTCAACGTGATGATGAGATGGGGACTTCCCAGATCACGGGAGAAGTAACAGAAACGGGGAGGGAAGTGACTTCTGGTCCTCTCAAGCCCATGCCTGTCCTTCAGGCCAGAAGCTGAAGCTCCCCAGGGCACCTGCATTTCCAGTTCCCGTCATCAAGGAGCATATATCTACTGATGCAGGTGAGGCCCCCGCCAGCAGGGACTGGANCCTTCAATCTTTCCCAGCATCAGAATCTTTTCCAATGAGTTGGCTCTTCACATCAGGTGGCCAAAGTATCAGAGCTTCAGCTTCAGCATCAGTCCTTCCAAAAAAAAGTGTGAAAGTCACTCAGCCATGTCCAATTCTTTGTGACACTGTAGACTGTAACATTCCTGACTCCTCTATCCATGGAATTTTCCAGACAAAAATACCAGAGTATATAGCCATTCCCTTCTCCAGGGGAGCTTCCCAACCTAGGGAACAAACCCAAAATCTCCCATATTACAGGCAGATTCTTTACATCTGATCCACCAAGATGAATATTCAGAGTTAATTTCCTTTAGGATTGACTGGTTTGATCTCCTTTCTGTCCAAGGGACTCTTCAGAGTCTTCTCCAGCACCACTCTTTGAAAACATAAATTCTTTGGTGTTTAGCCTTCGTTATACTCCAACTCTCACATCCACACATGACCACTGGAAAAACCATAGCTTTGACTATACGGACCCTTGTCAACAAAATGATGTCTCTGCTTTTTAATACTCTGTCTAGGTTTGTCATAGCTTTCCTTCCAAGGAGCAAGTGTCTTTTAATTTCATGACTGTAGTCAACATCTGCAATGATTTTGGAGCCCAAGAAAATAAAATCTGTCACTGCTTCCACTTTTCCCCCCTTCTATTTGCCATGAAGTGTTGGGATGAGATGCCATAATCTTAGTTTTCTTGAATGTTGAGTTTTAAGCCACGTTTTTCACTCTCCTCTTTCACCCTCATCAAGAGGCTCTTTAGTTCCACTTCACTTTTTGGCATTAGAGTGGTATCATCTGCATGTCTGAGGAGCCCCAACACCAATCGTCCATTCTGGGGAGGACCAGATGGACCCCACCTCAGCAATCCTGTTACGTCCTGGACAGATGTGGTCCAAGAACCAGTTGAGGACGTTCACGCTGGTGGTGTTTGGCCTGAGGTTTGAGCTCCCCATCCATTGTCACAGAAGCAGTGGACCAGAGAGGACATACATGCCCTATATCCTGAAGGAGGACAGGGGAGACAGCAAAGATCCAGGTAGGCAGTGGATCTGATTCTCTCTCCCAGCCACCCACACCGCCCTGGGAGCCAGATTGCACAAGCAATGTCAAAGTGGTACTCCTTAAAGATCTCTCTGTTCCTGAAGCATTGGTTGTCCAGAAAAGAAAATACCAGCTTGCAGCAGGCCAGGGGATGGGTTTGTTGTGGCACCTGCCATGACCAGCAGGATGGAAAAGGTGAAGGTCCACACGTTTCTAGGGTCTGCAGCTTGCCTGCCAGGCAGGCATCAGCATCTTCTGCTTTTCCTTTCCAATGGCTTATGACAAATGCACACACACGGGTAATAGGATCCCCCAACCCCCACTAGCCTGCCCAGCTCCCCCACTCACCTTTCCTCAGGCTCCCTCTCTGACCATCATGGAGATAAGCAAGTCTTCATCTCAGTCACTGACCATGACGGTCATCTGGC
>SJYV01028238.1:16430-34235 GCA_006410875.1 Neotragus pygmaeus
TGCACCCGTCCTCTGGGTGGCAGCTTGACGTATACAAGATGGGGTCTTTTAACAGAGCCTGTGCGCGAGGTTTGAGTTTTGTAGGCTGAAAGTGAGAACGTCGGCATTTTAATTTGCCTGGAGATTTGGGGCACCTGTCCAGTGTTATGGGGGCTTGCTAGGGCTCTCCTTTTTCTTTCTTTTGCCAATTTTATCAAGCCATGCCCAAGCCTGCTCCTCACCTCTCCCCAAAGCACCATCTGGACCTATGGGTGCTGGGGTTAGTGTTCACTCTCCACTGGGAACCAGGACTTCCTTCTCCCCCGCCTGACCCCTAGCCTGCCCCGGAGGGCTGCGGGGATCTTAGTGACAATGGTCTGGCTCTGAAATCAGCAATCATTGTCTGGTAGACAGGCTCTGGGGATGATCCGGTGGCCCCATTGGCAGGGGGCTGTGTGATGTGAGGGGGGTGGGCTGCAGACGGTAGAGCAGGTCAGCCACTAATTAGGGCCTTGTCTTCGGGGGTCCCTGCTTCTGTAGGGAGGTTCCTACTGAGTCCCCGGAGAGACGGGTTCAGTAATTGGGGTGGGAGGGGTGGCAGAGAAAAGGTTCATGGAAAAGCCATTAGAGATGAGTCTGGTAGAGGAGGTGAGATATTCGGAGAAAGGGCACAGTTTGAATAAAGGCTTGGACTTGGGGCTGGATATATGCTTGAGCTGTGCAGCGAGTGGCGCAGCAGACAAACGGAGGCTGTGAAATGAGAGGTCAAAGGCGGGAGGTTGCTGGACCGTATCCTCAGAACACTCCAGCAGCCGAGGGAGGGGGAGGGAGGTTCTGGGCATCCGGCNATCTTCCCGATCCAGGGATTGAACCTGGGTCTCCCACATTGCAGGCAGACACTTTAACCTCTAAGTGAAAGCCATGATAAATAGCTGACAGGGGTCAGTCAGAGCAGTGTAAATAGAAACAGAAAGGTCAAAAAGGACTGGGACAAGTTGAAAGTGCCACCAACCACGGCCAAATTTTCTCAGAAAGTGAGATCTCATTGCCTGGAATAATGGCAAAGTTGGGTGATTAGTTTGCATGTAAGGAATTCCACAGTCTAGGAAAGAGCTGGAAAGATACCAATACAGAAAACATCAGAGGCACACACCTTGGTTTTGGAGGGACAACATTATAGTTGAGGAAATGTTATAAGGCCATGGCATAAAGATACCTCTTTTTTTTTTCCTGAAGGAGGCCCTCACTGGCAGCCATGGGAAAAGGAGCAAGTTATCTTAACAGTCTAGCTGGAGGTGGAAGGTGGGATGTGTGTGGTGAGCAGTAGACATGTGGAGCTCCAGGAATTCTGATGGAGAGGGCTCAAACCCATGTGATGCTGCTGCTGCTGCTAAGTCACTTCAGTCGTGTCTAACCCTGTGCGGCCCCATAAATGGCAGCCTACCAGGCTTNGTGTGTGTGTGTGGCTGTAACTGTCTTCCACTGAACCCTGGCATGACACAATGGGTAAAGATGGGTCTTTTATGATTCTATTCTTAAATGGGGTCATTGAGTCTTTGGGCAGAGATGATGGCTGTTAACATTCAGTCTGGTGGTAGGCCTTATAGATGACACTTGTGACAAGAAACTCATCCTTCCATATGCTCTGTCCTCAGCTAAGCAGGAAAATTTTCCTAAGCTCACAGAGTCCTTGGCTTTAAAGCTCTGTCCAGGGACAATGGTAGGATAAAGATTCCCTTACCATAGGTATGATGTGAAATGGTACTACACATATATTTTCACTCATGTGAGATTTTGTCCCAGTTTCCTTATAAGAATTTGAAAAGGTGTTTCAAATTAAGGAGTAGACACGTAAGAGTGATACGCTAAGAAAGCATGTGTTTTGCTTTGAAGTGAAGCTGCTCAGTCGTGTCCAACTCTTTGCGACCCCATGGACTGTAGCCTAGCAGGTTCCTCAATCCATGGGATTCTCCAGGCAAGAATACTGGAGTGGGTTGCCATTTCCTTCTCCAGGGGGTNCACACACACACACACACACACACACAGAGTTAAGTCCTGGGGTGGTGGGGTGTCTGCTCCCTGGTATGAGAGCACCGTTCACCACCCTCCGCCCCCGAACCTGCCTTTGGGATCCAGGGGAGAGAATAAGTGCCTCTGTGGGGAGATTCATCTTACCTCAACCTCAGCCTCCCGGGACTGGGCATCCCATGGGCCCGTGTCCCCACGGTGCGCCTCCAGCTTCTGTGTGATCACAGAGATCCACTGCCGCAGCTTCAGCAGCTCGTGGTTGAAGGTGCAATGTTCCCGCAGGCTCTGCCGGCGTCCTTCCAGGAGGTCCTGTGGACAGCCCCGGGGGAACCAGGCTGAAACCCCCGGCTACCCCATCCTGCAGGACCCTTAGCCCTGCCGGAGCCCCCTCAGCCCTGCCAGAGCCCCGGGGTGAGATGGCCCCCAGGGCTTCCCACCCAGGGAGGAACACAAGAGGTCGATCTTCTCTTCTGCACAGTGCAAGGAATTGACTCCGGAAAGACCAGGTCTGGTTTAAAGTGCCTCNTGGGGGGGCGGAGGCCCCGAAAGGGTTAACGCTGGGGCGGGGGAGTTTAGGAATGGCGGTGGGGGCTGAGCCGTCCTCTGGGTCCCAGGGTGTGGCCGGAAACAAAGGATCCCAGGTCTTTCGGCTTTGTCTCAGGGTGGGGAGCTGAGGGCACAGCGGGGTCTGGAGACCTGGCCTCCATCCTCCTTGCTTGCCGGGCCTTAGGGCTGAACCACACCGTTCCTGAGAATCGTGGACCTCGGGTGCTGGGGAAAACCGTGGGCCTTGGGTGGCTGGTATCTGAGCAGCCAAGTAGATGGCCTGCTGGAATTCCATCTCCATGGAATCCTCGAGAAGATGCTTGAGGTTTGAGACAGGAAACCTAGCATCCTCCTTTATCCAGAAGGGATAAAAGCTCAGGGATGGCGCCAAAGCACCTTGGGGAGGGCCACATTGGGTAAGGGGAAAGGAACTTATGTTACCCACTTACCTGCCCGGAGTATTGTGGGTCTTGTTTTATTGAATCTTCTCAATAAGACTTCTGAAGGAGGCATTGTCCACCTAAAGCTCTCAGAGGCTGGAGCACTGGGGAGCAATTGAGAGGAAGGTTGGGAGGGGGCTGGCCCCCTTGCCTCTCCAGAAGAGCCCTGCCTCCTGCCCAACTCTGGACTGAGTCTTCCCTTAGAAAACTACCCCTTGGCCCAGTTTCAGGTCTTGTCAGCCGACCTTTGCTGAGTCATATCCAGAGACAAGGCACCTGAAGATGCGGGCCACCTCTTAGCTATCCCTAATCCCTGCCCTCTGAGACATGGAGCATATGTGACCAATCCCTTAACGCTCTAGCTGGCTAAGAATCCACAGGAGGGATGTGGTTGCCTCAAGGCCAAGCAGTGTGGGAGGAACGTGTGGAATATTTGCAGGAGCCAGTCCCAGCTTCTGGACTCTGACACTGCCCTCAAGGGATCTGAGGCAGGAGATGGAGGTGATGCAGTGATTGATGAGTTCAGAGGCCTGGGTACCACTGTGGCTGTGGATCAGAGCAGATCTGTACCCTGTACTGGACCCCCGTTTCCACGAAGGAAGCTTAGCAAATGGTCTTTGAGCTGGGTCTATGAGAGCAGTGCCTCTGGAGTTGTATGGCCCTGTTAGTCTCCCTGCCTGCTGGCTGTCGCCCTCTGGAGTGGAGCTGAACTGGCCCGGCTTTTATACCAGATGGATCTGGGTGTTCAGCCCTGCTCTGCCTCCTTTCTGAGCCTTGGGGCTCTGCTATCCAGAGTGTGCCAAGCCCTGGCCATTTCACAGGACCCTGGAGCATTCATTCAAGAGGATTCTGGCAAAGGGCTTAGTGTTTGGTGGGCACACAGCAAGGGCTTCAGAACTTCTAGCTGATCCTGCTTCTTTAGTCCTTTGTGCAAAGCAGGCAGTCAACCTGTGTGTCAAGGAGAGTCAGAGAGTGGCTCTGGCAGCTCCAGTAGCGTGGGGAGGAGAGATGCTGAAAATGATCCTTAGTTCCTGGAAAAGTGGCCCTTGACAAGGCATTTGTGTTTGATGTAGTCCACATAGTCCACTCCTAGAGTAGGACATGGCAGCCCACTCCAGTATTCTTGCCTGGAAAATTCCGTGGACAGAGGAGCCTGGCAGGCTGCAGTCCACGGGGTCACAAAGAGTCGGACACGACCGAGCCACTGAGCATATAATCCACTCCAGATAGAAGGGTGTGTGGTTTAAGAGGAGAAGCCAAAGAGGATGGACTTGGATGGAACTCCTTTGTAGGGCCCACAGCTTCTTGAGAATCTTTGGCTGATAATGCATAAGAAGTGACAAGAACCGAATGCCATTCAGTGAGTGGACGGGCATTGTGGCTTTTCACTTAATGCTCCCTTAACCTGTTCAAAAGTACTCAGTTCCTAGGTTAATAATAATAATAATAGGATCTGATCTGTTCCATGCCCCTTCTGTGTGCTAAGGAAAGTGGACATAAGATGGGCGTGTCCTTCACCTTCCCAGAATTTAGTAAAAACAGACATTTCAGCCTGAAGTGGCAACAATGTGTGTGTGTAGGAAGGGAAATACAGGAGGCTTGAGGGGACCACCACAGCGATGCTCAGTTCTGGAAGGGGGAGGGAGTTAGGGAGAAGGGAGTGGATTCTCTGAGAGTCAGGGGAGGCCCTGAGGCCAGAGTGTGACCCCTTGGAGAAACTGAAGGGGAGTCAGCATTGCGGACCCCGACCTCTGCAGCCAAATGCAGCTTCTCTGTGCAATTAGAGCAAACCTTGGAGACAGGTAAGATGTTTTTGGCAGCCATGGTGTGTGTGTGTGGCCTGTGGAGAGACCAAGTCGGGGTGGGGGGGCTGTCAAAAGGACCAAGATACATCCTTAAGTCCCCTTGATGTTGGGTCTCTGTGTCCTCTTGAGCCTCAGCTTGTTCGTCTGAACAAAGGGGATAAGGTCACAGCTTTGGCAGTGAAATCAAGAGATAGGAGAGAGGATGTGAGCAGAGGAGAAGGGACACCCCAGACAGGGCACAGTGGGCACAAAGGCAGCTGCGTCACGGAAGCCCTCTTCTACTCATCTTGACTCCGGTGTCTTTTCCTCTATTCCTCGCCTCCGCCTTTTTCTGAGACACTAGAGTAGCCTGATAGAGAAGAGGGAAAAAAAATTGAAACACTTGGCTTCAGCCCCCAAGGATTGTTTAAAATATTAATAAAGCTCCCTTTCACATGTGGCTTTTTAAAAAATTAATGGTGCAGCCGGGATTAATTTAAAGCGGGTTTTTGGAGCCCACTTGGGTGGTTAAGTGAGTAGGGCATCTTGGGCGTGGCTCTGAACAAACAAAGGCTGGTGGCTGTGCAGATGTGCTGTGTCCCCATGGAACCACTGAAGGGGAGGCAGGAGTGTCCACTGAGATGGTTCAAGAATTATTACGTCTATGCGTACTGACGATTTGTGATTTTTGCAGACCATTATGGCATTCTAAAGGATTTTTATAAAAAAGGATTTGTGTGATCTCTAATGATTTTTTGAGGAAGGCAACCTGTTTCTCAAAGAGTAAACTGATATTACAGAGTCTTAAAAGCTTCTTCAGTGGCCTGTGGAGAAATGAAGAGATCCATTCAAGCAGGGAAGAGTAGATAGTCTGGTCTGCTTGCTAAAATAGTCACCGTCTGATTGAAATCTTTGTGTGTGTGTGTTAAGTCAAACATTCAAGATGAGATGAGCAGGGAAGAAAGTGATCATTAAATAAAAAGTACATCAGACTCAATTACCTAATAGACAGATGTGCAAAAAGCTTGTTTCTTCCTAAAGATGGTGTTCAACCTACCTTTAACTATGTGGTTTATCTTGGTGCCTTTTTATGCAAAGAATTTGAGATGCCTACAGGGATTTGTCATGCATCTAGTGGAATCAGAGGGAAGTAGAATAGCAGGACTGAGACTCAAGGAAGAGCAGAGACCAAACCTGCCAGTGATCTGGCCCACAAGAGGAGTATTAGCGGACATCTGGTCCTGAATTTGGTTCTGAATCGGGGCTTCTGTCATCTTGGGCAGAGAAGCAGACAGTCTCAGCTTGGTCAAGTTCATGATCAGAGAAGGAGTAGTTTTCCATATTCTTTGGGGTAAAATTATTTTAAATTAGATTCTTAAAAGGTGTATCGGAGAGCATGCAAGTGATCCTGCGTTGTGACATCTTCTGTAACATAACCATACACACTTAGATCTGAGCGCCTGTGTTTTATAATGAACTTGGCCAAGACTGAGTACGTGAAAACACATAATACAACATTTGTGAATGTACATAGTGAGTGGCTAACAGATGACAGTTCCCTCCCCCCAACACAGGAGATGAAGATACAGAATGACAGGTAATCAGCGACTGTTAACTGCAGATCTTTTCTGTTCCTTGAGTTGTGCAAGATGCAGTGGGTGGTTAGAAGCACATATTTCATGATCTTGACCTTTCCAGCTAAATGAAAAATTGCACATACCTGGAATGACTGAAAAATGACCAGAGGGTAATCTGTGGAATAGAGCACAGGTGTTAGAGGTGTTCAGAGAAGAGGCGGCTCAGCTTTTGCGAGAAGCACTTGGAGTTAGTCCCTGGGGGCTTGGGGGATGGCATGAGCTAGGTGTTGAGGGCTTTGGTTGGTGGAGACACAAGAAGAGCATGCAAGGCAGGTGGAATAGCTTGGGCAAGAGCTGGGCTGGAGAATGAATGTGGTCAGCAGAGTGCGGATTCTACATAGCTGAATCTGAGGATGAGGAACTGGAAATACGTTTGAATGGCTGGGGAGCTGGAGAATTCTACAGGGCTTTAGAAGTCAGGCAGAATGCGCTCAAAGTGACAGAAATAGCTCAAATGCAAATGGGATGTTTGATCTTGGACAAGTCAGTTCTTCTCTGGGCCTCAGATCCCTTTTCTTTATAGAGTTGGAGTAGATAATTCAGCTCCAAGTATAGGAAATTCAGACTATTCTAAGGGTAATAGGAAGGCTCTAGAAGTTCTTGAGCTGGGAGGATGGTGATAAGGCCAGAATGGAAGAATGTGGACTCCGAGGTCAAACTCTCTGCGTTTGAATCCTAGCTGTCCTGCTTACTTGCTGTGTAATTTTGGTAAGTCACTTAATTTCTCTATGTAGCAAAGGGAGGCCTGGTGTGTTGCAGTCTGTGCGGTCATAAAGACTTGGACATGACTGGTGCAGCTTAGCATGCACGCATGTGCTTTATATTAATATCAGACTGTATTCATAGAACCTTAGGGATGCAGTCCTAAGCACATATTTGATTTATACAGCATCAAAGTTGAGAAGAAGCTTTTACATTTTGTAAATTTCTCTATGTTTATCCATTTGAGGCCGCAGAAAAGAGTGTCCATTGCTTCTCCCCCACCCCCAGCCTTCCCTCTGGTGTAGGAGTTTTAAATACCCACTCCTTGCTTACCTNCAGATTTCTCAAGAGGCAGGTCAGGTGGTCTGGTATTCCCATCTCTTTCAGAATTTTCCACAGTTTATAGAAAAACATCTATGCTTGCTTTAGACTACAATTAATTTCCTATCACTTTTTAAAGAACACATGTCCTGATAAAAGAACATTTTCATAAAGATTTAAGCCCTTTAATCTACTTTCAAATGCAATAAAATCATTCCTCAGATATTGGCTGAAAAACACAAAGACTCCAGAGTCTTGTGGAGCCATGGAAATAAAGAAATGATGGTTTTTAAATAAAGCATTAACTTTAGAAATGTCAACCTAGCAAAGCCCTTAGCTCTTTTTTTTTTTTTCAGTTTCTTCATCTTAAGTGCCACTATATACTTTGTCTACTCAAAATTTAGTGAGTTTTAATGTTATCCCTTCAAGTAAGGGTTCATCTGTATCCACTGAAACTTCCTTATAAATCTGAACAGAAGTATCTTAATTTCCCCCTCTAGATAGAACCTTGGCTGAAAAGTTGCATTGCATAGGAAATTAAACCATGTATTCTCATCCTTCATGTGTGGCTTAGTTGTTCTCAGCTGTGCATTAAAATCTCTATCTGACGTCAAATAGGTGGGCAGTTTGGGCAGATATAGCGATTCCCTGATGGCTCAGATGGTAAAGCGTCTGCCCGAAATGCAGGAGACCCTGGTTTGACCCCTGGGTTGGGAAGATCCCCTGGAGAAGTAAATTGCAACCCACTCCTGTGCCTAGAAAATTCCATGGATGGAGGAGTCTGGTGCCATGGGGTCTCAAAGAGTTGGACATGACTGAGCGACTTCCCTTTTTGGGCAGACATGCTAAAAGTGAACAGAGAGTAAGAATTAGGTCTGATATTCCAACAAGAGTATGTGTTATCACACAAGTCAAAGACCAATAATCACAGGAGTGTTCTTTCCACCCAGGTCTTTACAAATCTATTTAATTTTTTCATTTAACAGAGGAGGAAACAAATTACTAGGGCTGCCATTCCCTAATTCTCAGTGCTACTTTGTGAGGGACACACTATCCCATTTAGAGATTAGAAAATTGAGACTGAAAAATACTAAGACTTCCTTCAGATCTCCCCTCAAATATCATCTCTGAGGTGTTTCCTTCTTAAATTGAAATCCCTCCCCGGCACTCCCTTCCATCTCCTCCCCATCTTGCTTTATTTTTCTCCCTGCCACTTACTTCCAGCCTGACACATCATACATTTACATCTTTCTTGTTTCTCTCACCGTTCTTGCTTATAAGCCTCATGGGCTTGACTTTGTTCACAGCTATATCCCCAGCACAGAAGAGTACTAGGCTCATAGTTGGTGCCTAATAAATATGTGTTCAATGATGAAGTTATTAAGCCTGTCAAAGGCCACTAAGCTAGTATTTGGTGGACCTGGCACTTGGCTCCAGGGCTACATCTCTTGAGCATGAACTTTTAAACATTTTGCTATTACTTGAGGTCACTTCATTTTCTCTAAGAAATCAGCTTTATTTCACATCAAATATTTTGCAGGAATTCTAGGCCATTCTTAGTGTTCTCTGGTTACCTCCCTTGTTGTGACTACACTATGAGGATACTTATTTGAAGGACTCCCAGATGGACTGAGAGGCCTAGATGAGATTCTACACTCAGCTAATGAGAGATCAAATCTGTCTACATCTCACTTCTTTAACANGGCCATTCTTAGTGTTCTCTGGTTACCTCCCTTGTTGTGACTACACTATGAGGATACTTATTTGAAGGACTCCCAGATGGACTGAGAGGCCTAGATGAGATTCTACACTCAGCTAATGAGAGATCAAATCTGTCTACATCTCACTTCTTTAACAAAGAACATTCTTTCTGTTCCAGCTCTCACTCTATTGTTCTAAATTTTCAGAACAGATATTTACAACACACCAAGGACTCCCAAAATGATGGCGAAAGCCTCCAAACCAATTTCAATGAAATTTAAAAATAACTGTGTATATCTTACATTCCACTTACCCAACCCCCACCACCAAAAAATAAACCCAGAACACCTATTGATGGAAAAATCTGCAAGAAAACACACAAAAATATTAACAGAGGTGGTTTGTGAGACCTGGGATAATTTAAAAAATTTTTTACTCTCTACGTACTATATTATTTTTATAATGATATAATACACTTTATTTTAAAAATAAATCTAAAAATAAAGATACAGCCAACATAACTCTTAGGGAAAGCAACAAGGGAAAGCAACTCTTATCAAGAAAGCAACAATTCATCTGTTCTATTATTTTAAAAATACCATTATGTGTTAGTCAAGAAGCAATAGTTAGAACTGGACATGGAATAATGAACTGGTTCCAAATTGGGAAAAGAGTACCTCAAGGCTGTGTACTGTCACTCTGCTTATTTAACTATATGCACAGTACATCATGCAAAATTCTGGGCTGGATGAAGCACAAGCTGCAATCAAGATTGCTGGGAAAAATATCAACAACCTCAAATGTGCAGATGACACCACTCTTACAGCAGAAAGCAAAGAGGAACTGAAGAGCCTCTTCAGTTGAAAGTGAAAGAGTAGAGTGAAAAAGCTGGCTTAAAACCCAACATTCAAAAAAATGAAGATCATGGGATCTGGTCCCATCATTTCACAGCAAATAGGTGAGGAAACAATGGAAAGAGGACAGACTTTATTTTCTTGGGCTCCAAAATCACTGCAGATGGTGACTGCAGCCGTGAAATTAAAAGACACTTGCTCCTTAGAAGAAAAGCTATGGCAAACCTAAACATCATATTTAAAAACAGAGACATTACTTTCCTGGCAAAAGTACTTATAGTGAAAGCTATGGTTTTTCCGGTAATCATGTATGATTTGAAAGCTGAACCATAAAGAAAGCTGAGCGTCAAAGAACTGATACTTTCAAACTGTGGATTTGAAGAAGACTCTTGGGAGTCCCTTGGACAGCAAGGAGATCAAACCATCAATCCTAAAGGGAATCAATCTTGAATACATTGGAAGGACTGATGCTGGATGTGAAGAGCTGACTCATTGGAAAAGACCCTGATGCTGAGAAAGATTGAAGGCAGGAGGAGAAGGGGATGACAGAAGACGAAATAGTTGGATGGCATCACTGACTCAATGGACATGAGTTTGAGCAAGCTCCAGGAGATGGTGAAGGACAGGGAAGCCTGGAATGCTGCAGTCCATGGGTTTGCAAAGAGTCAGACACAACTGAGCAACTGAACAACAACAATGACAATGTGTTCAGCACTGTATTATTCCTCTAAAAAAACCAGATGATCAGTCTTTATAAAGTTTAGAAACAACAAGAGTCAATGATTACAAGATTTTATTTCACTTTAAAAAATGGGTTAGATTTAATGAGAAGATAGGAAGAAGAGAGACCTACCCTGACCCTGAAACATGTGTATGTTCCATAGACACCGTGTAACTGCCGGGTTTCATAACTCAGGCGTGTGTTGAGTCGACTTAACACTGACTCAGTTTGGGGGTAGGCCATGAGTCTTGATCAGAGCCAGGACACTTTTCTAATGAATATAGGGTGGAATTCTCAGTTTGGAATTCTCCCCCTTTCCTTTCTCCCATTATTGTGGTCCCCTTGACCGTCTCACTCTCCTGGGTCCCTGGCGTCTCTGCCCCTCTGATATTTTCTTTATCCACCAGGGCCCTCAGTCATGTTGACAGCCAGCGTCTCGGTGCCCACTCCCTCAGATTTGCCATAGCAGAACAACACAGCTAATGAGAGAGACAGGGCAAGAAGAAAGCAGCCAGGCTCTTCTGTAGCCACAGTTTATGGACTCATTAATAGTCTTGGTGTTACCTAGTCTTTCAAAAACAATAGGGCAGTAATTAGCTTGGCTTGGCCAGTCGGCCAGCCCACAGTAAAAGGCAATAAAATGGGAATAAATGGAAAGATAGAAAATAAAAGGGGTTTATAAGCAAGATAGAAAATAAAAGGGGTTTATAAGCAACATACCTTAAAACATTTTATTATCTTTTAAAATGAGAAGGCTTAGACTTTTAATTCCATAATTAATAGCCCACGAAGCTACTTGTCTGGACAGAAGGCATACCATCTTTAAGCACCAGAACGAGACTGCCTAGGAGCATAGCAAGGCGCAAATTATGAAATTTTTTTATAGAGAGCAAAGATGTCTCAAATCCTCTGATCTTACTCATGAATTTGCTCCCCGAGAGTAGTAAGTGTTCTGCTCTCCCTGAAGGAATCGCCTGGACTGGCAGCCTAGCAGCTTCCCAGGGCAGTTAGCAAGCGGGTCTTTACCTTTAGTGGAAGCCACAGGTTTATTCCTGGACTTGGTGCCCACTTCACAAACACCCCAGTATCCTTTCAGTGTATACACACATAGACACGGGCTTCCCTGGTGGCTCAGAGAGTAAAGAATCTGCCTGCAGTGCAGGAGACCCAGATTTGATCCCTGGGTCAGGAAGATCCTCTGGAGAAGGGAATGGCTACCCACTCTAGTATTCTTGCACAGAGAATTCCATAGACAGAGAAGAGCCTGGCAGGCTGCAATCCACAGGTTGCAAAGAGTCAGACACGACTGACCGACTATTGCTTTCATACACACACACACACAAACATGTATATATATTAGTGTATATGTGTGTATACCCATATGTATATTTGTCTATATGTGTGTACACCCATATATATGTATATATTGTGTATATGTGTATACATCCATATATATATTTGTGTATCTGTGTGTACACCCATATATATATATTTGTCTATATGTGTGTACACCCATATATATGTATATATTGTGTATATGCGTATGCTGCTAAGTCACTTCAGTCGTGTCCGACTCTGTACAACCCCATAGAGGGCAGCCCACCAGGCTGCCCCGTCCCTGGGATTCTCCAGGCAAGAACACTGGAGTGGGTTGCCATTTCCTNAGGCTCCTCCGTCCATGGGATTCTCCAGGCAAGAATACTGGAGTGGGGTGCCATTTCCTTCTCCAGGGGGTTCCCGACCCAGGGATCGAACCCGGGTCTCCAACATTGGAGGCAGACACTTTAACCCCTGAGCCACCAGGGAAGCTACAAGGGGAAACAATTAAGCCATATAAGAAAACTAAAACCAACTTATTTCACAAAAGTAAGTGAAACTAGGTTTGTTCCCTAAATGGCTCTCACAATCATAAAAGAAACAGAAGTCAATGACCTAAAAATGGCAAGAGAAACTTCTACTGTAGTCACCAATCATTGTAAACATTAATAACTTCCTCATTTCTACTCTGTAAGTCATTCTGTAATTTCATGCCCCTGGACTTCACATCAATCTTTTAATTTGGAATCTCCCTATTTGTTAACTGTTTTTATATACACAATAAACTCTTACTAAATATTACTCACTGATTTGGTGCTTTTAATTTTTCCATTTCTGGATTCTGGACATGTTGATAAATTAAACAAAGGAAGCTCAAGCAACTGTGTAGCCTGTGCTATAATTTTTGTTTTTAATGTTGTAATTTAAACCATGTGCCAAAAGTTAACTTCTAGATGTCCAAGCTGGATTTAGAAAAGGTAGAAGAACCAGAGATCNCCATCCCCTGCCCCCGCCACCTTTTCTTCTTTTTGCTGTTCTTTATTTCTGAGCATGGAGAACGAAATGAATTCAAAAAAAACTTTAGTTATTGGCCACCTTTTAAACTGGTTTGGGCTTCCCAGGTGGTGCTAGTGGTAAAGAACCCGCCTGCCAATGCAGGAGACATAAGGGATGCGGATTCAGTCCCTGGGTTGGAAAGATCCCCTGGAGAAGGGAATGGCAACCCACTCCAATATTCTTGCCTGGAGAATTCCATGGACAAAGGAGCCTGGTGGGCTGCAGTCTGTAGGGTTGCAAACAGTTGGACACAGCTGAAGTGGCTTAGCACACATCCAAACTGGTTTAAATACTTTCTAGGGTCAGACTCCTTTGAGAAGCTGATAAAAGCAATGGAAGCTTTTCCTGCTTCCTCAAAAACACACAGAACATTCAGCATAAGGCATTGGGCTTTATAGGCCAGTATTTAGTGTGTCGAGAGCTTTTACTTAAGTAATCCTGTGAGTTGGGTACTTTGATTAGCTCCACTAACAGGGAAAAAACAAACAAACAAACTAGAACACAGAGATTAAGTTCTTACCACAGGTCACCCAGCTACCAACTTGTATAGGAGTAAGCTGTAGCCTCTGGGGTGAAGGATATCACAGTCTCATGGGTGAAACAGACAAACAAAAATGAGCCAAAAGATGAAGTTGTGAAATGATGCTACTAAGGAGGACAAGCCACATGCTATAGGAACTCCCAAGAGGTGAACACATGGTCCTGGAGGCAGAGTGCTGCGCCTGACAAGGTGAGCTGGAAATCAATGGGCAGAGCAGGCGTGGCAGGAAGTCCAGGTATCAGATGCTATAGACCACGGCACAGGCTGTGAGAGTGCGGCTTAGAGAGCCCGAGTGCAGTGCAATGCTCAATTCCTGTCGCGTCCGACTCAATGCTACCCTACGGACTGTAGCCCGCCAGGCTCCTCTGTCCATGGCAGTCTCCAGGCAAGAACACTGGAGTGGGTTGCCATGCTCTTCTCCAGGGGATCTTCCCGACCCAGAGATCGAACCCATGTCTCTTACATCTGTCTGCATTGGCAGGAGGGTTCTTTACCATGAACGCCACCTGGGAGGCCTTAGATAACCAGACTATAGTATAGTCACTATAGTGAAGAGACGAATATGGTGCAACGCTGGGAGAGGACAGGGGTCAGACCAGGAAGAGCCTGGGAGGCTTACTTTATCCTACATGTGAGTACAAGCTGGAGAGAGGTTTAAGGAGAGGCACACCATGGTCAGTCCCATGAACAGAGGAGCCTGGCAGGCTCCAGTCTGCTGCTGCTGTCTCTTCAGTCGTGTCCGACTCTGTGCGAGCCCATAGATGGCACCCCACCAGACTCCCCCGTCCCCGGGATTCTCCAGGCAAGAACACTGGAGTGGGTTGCCATTTCCTTCTCCAATGCATGAAAGTGAAAAGTGAAAGTGAAGTCGCTCAGTCATGTCTGACTCTTAGCGACCCCATGGACTGCAGCCTACCAGGCTCCTCCATCCATGGGATTTTCCAGGCAAGAGTACTGGAGTGGGGTGCCATTATGGGGTCCCAGGAGTCGGACACGGCTGAATGACTAAGCACACACACGACATGGTTGGATTTGTGTTTCAGAAAGGTCACTGGCTGGGGTCACTGGGAGGGATCAAGCAGGCAGCAGGGAGATGGGGAAGAGGGCTGACCTGGGACAGGTGCAGTGGGAGGGGAGGTCAGCATGTAGGTGTAAGGATACTTCTGGAATAGATGTTGGGTTTGGGGTGTGAGAGGTTAGAGAGAAGCTGAAAATGCAACTGGGGATTTCCCCAGGTTGCAAGGACTTTATAAATCAGACACTAAGCTCTGTGTACACATCAATTCATTTACTTTTTCAAAACCACTCTCTGCCTTACAGATAGAACACTGAAGTACAGAGAGGTAAAGATGCCTAAGGAACAAGAGTAAAAAGTGTGGGGCCCGCTTAGAAGAACTCAGGCATTCTGTCCTCTACCCACCATGTCCTTAGCCATCAGACAACACTGCTTCCTTGTTAAATGAGCCTTAAATGAGATAGTAAGTGTGGAAGCATCTGACTCACAGGAGGCGTTGTCAGTAATTGTTAGGTGAATGCATTCGCGCTCAGTTGCTTAGTCATGTCTGATTCTCTGATGGTGTAGCCCACCAGGCTCCTCTGTCCATCGCATTTTCCCAGCAAAACTACTGAAGTGGGTTGCCGTTTCCTCCTCCAGGGGATCTTCCTGAACCAGGAATCGAACCTGTATCTCTTGAGTCTCCCACATTACAGGCAGATTCTTTACCACTGTGCCACCCAGGACATCTTTATTAGGTGAATAGGGCTCTGCATTTCCTGTCTTGCCACTGGAGAGCCCTTTCCAAGTTTCAGAGCCTTTAATCTGCCTACCCTCTTTGGGCCACGCTCACAGCAGTCCTATCAGAAGGGCCACAAGATGCCTGACGTTGGGAATGGGTTTGATATGTGTGATCTATTCTTGCTCATTCCCATCCTTCAAAGCAGGGAACTGAGGCACAGGCATCTTAACTAGGAACACTGGGGTAACTGTCACAGGACATTGGGGTGTCACTTGGTAGGTACCCAGTAGCACTAGGTTCAAATCTGCCTCCATTATCTCCTGGCTGGGTGACCTTGAACAGATTATATCACTTCTCTGAGTTTGCTTATTTGTAGCAATAATACCTGCTTCTTAATGTGACTTCAGAATTAAAAACAGGAAAAAAAAGTGAATGAGAGATGAAAATCCGTGTAGTGCAATTGGTCCTTTGTATGTACTCGGGAATGTAGTTTTCTTGAAGGCAAAGGATTTCTGTCCAGATTGCTTTATATAAGATAAAAAGCAGAGACAAGGAAGTGCAGAAATGGGTCTCCACATACATCCAGATTTGTCTGGCCTCTCCCTTCTGTAGGAAGCCTGCAGACCTTGCCTGCTCCTGGGGTCATGACAGAGCTGTGTTATTTTAAAACCAGATATTCAGTTCATCAGGGAGTATTTGCTGAATGTCTGTTAGGTACAGTGGAACTTGAGATCTCGCTGTTAAAATCGCAGTTGCCATGGAAATGGGCCTGAGCTCACAGAAAATCCTGCAGCCCCTGGAGACCACCTGTATTTCTGATTCATGAAGGAGGGCGATGCTGCTGTGTCCTCTCCCCATGCGGGTGGAGAACAAATGTCTGTTCATCACATTCAGTCTCAGGCCTGTTGCCACTTCCAGGGTTGCTTTCCTGGAAAGCGTGGCAAAGGGCTGCTGGCTGACAGGCTGTCCCCTGAGGCAAAACCAAAGGCAAGTGATTTTTGTGAATTAATAAGAGCATGCAGCTGCACTGTAGGTAGCTCTTGCTACTGCAAGGAGGCTGGTTGGGACAACTGTGAGGGGAGCCTAGAGGAAAGAGGGATCTGGTCATTAGGGGTAGAAACAGAGTCATGGGTTTATAAGGTATCTGAGCTAGAAGATCAGACATCAGCTACTGGGGCTGGGGCTCCTGGCACAAGTTTTGGATGGTGTATCAGTTCACTTTGATTCAATAATACTGCATAACAAACAACCCCGTACTTCTGTGGCTTACAACAAGAATTACCTGTTGTTCTCAGGTCTGCGGGTGGCAGAGGCTTAGCTGGACTCAGGTAGACTTGTCTTCAGGTTTTTGTTTGAATCAGATGTGCTCCTCACAGCATCCCATTCTGGGACTCAGACTGAAGGAGGCATCATTCCCTGAGTCCTGCAGTTTTCATGGTGGAGGGCGAACTCTCAAAGAAATTGAGCTGAAACCCACCCGCCTCTTGAAGCTTATGCTCAGATTGGTGCACTCACATCCACTCTCAGTCTGTTGGTCGAAGCGAGTCACGCAGGCACACCCACAGTCGGTGTGACTGGGAGAGCCCTGTACCCATGCTGGAGCATGGCCAGGGTGGGAGGGCAGGAAGGAATGTGAAAGAGGGAACCCAGTCTACCACAGAAGGTCTCCATCAAGAATGTCTGAGGTGTTTGTTAATAACATAAATTCCTGTCCCATAAACTAGATCTGGCAGTTGAAAATCTTGACAAAAGCACTAAGATTGGAATCCCAGTGGATCTGCAGCATTATCTAGGCTCTGGTGCCATGCTGTGAGTTATACTTGCATGAGTGGAGGGCATAGCTGCCTGTCCAATTGAATGTTTGAGTTGCAAGCATGAGTCAGTGACTTAATGTCAGTCAGTGGCTTGTAGTGTTTAAAGGGCTAAGAACTTTCAGAACTCACCTTGACATTTCCTTACCTTATGAGAAAGCAGTTCTACCTGCACTCAATGCATGGACAAGCACATCCCTTACCTTTTTGAGACTTGTTTTTGTGCTCGCCCTTCAGACACAAAGAGGTTCTTCATCTTTCAAGGAGTAATTTGTCATTTATTTACTCTGAGCCCCTTCCCACTGATAAATCAGGCAGCCTGATCAAAATTTCTACACACTTACAGCCTGTAAGTGGATGGAGTTGCCCTCTTTGTATAAAGCCAGTACCCCTATTTTTGGCACTCACTCATCCACTGACAAAGTTAAAAGACACTTGCTCCTTGAAAGGGAAGCTATGATAAACCTGCTGCTGCTGCTGCTAAGTTGCTTCAGTCGTGTCCGACTCTGTGTGACCCCATAGACGGCAGCCCATGAGGCTCCCCCATCCCTGGGATTCTCCAGGCAAGAACACTGAAGTGGATTGCCATTTCCTTCTCAAAATCATGAAAGTAAAGTCACTCAGTCGTGTC